>JADRCH010000114.1:3926092-3978125 GCA_019843965.1 Rhynchomys soricoides
GATGATGATGATGATGATGATGATGATGATGATGATGATGATGATGATGTTGATGATGATGATAATAACCCCTGATTTCAAAGAGCTTTTGCTCTCTAATATCACACCAGGAAATCCCCAACTTCCTGACTGTTTAGAGAAGAAGACTCAGCAGAAAAGAGTGACCTGTGCCTTGTACTAATAAGCAGCTAATGACCTACAGAGTTCTGGCTTGGAGCCACATTCTTTTTCCCCTGCTTAAGAACATCGTTTTTCTCTACCACTACTAACTAAAAATAAATAAATAAACAGACTTTGGTATCATCCTTGTAATGTGGTATCATATTGTGTTATACTTTGCATAGTTTAACAGAGTTATAAGTCATTTGAGCCTAGTAATATTTTTCTGTAAGAATTTATTATAAAGCCTGTTAACCTTGAATCTTAGAGAGGTCAGGGGGACCAGCATAATATAAGTTTCTAGACTTATATTCCCCTAATTCATGTTTTTTTTCCCAAATGATGCTTCCAGTCATTGGCACAGGCAGACGTAATGCAATGACTGACATGTTGGGAAATTTGGATACTCAAGTTATCATCTTCATATTAGAAAATACAAGAGTATTAGACTTATAAAAATCTTAGAATAGCCTATACAAACTGAAATTAATGGTCAGGATGAGTTTTGTGGATTGCTATTTCTAATTTTGAAATTAAAAATATGTGTAAAAGTATGTTTTAATTTATTACTTTTGAGAAGCTTATGAACAAAATTTTTACTGAAATTAAATGCTTACAGAAAAACCTGGAAGATTTAATAATCTGTAATTAATATTGACTACATTATATATTAAAAACAAATTCAAATTGATGAGGCAAGTGTGGTCCAGAAAAAGAAGTGAGTTACTGTTAAGGGATACATAGCAGGGAAAGAAGGTTAAAAGTCAATTCTAGAAATTATTTATAATGTAGTAGTTTAGTTTAATGCCTTAAATTTTTCACGCTAGAACTCTGGTGAATATTTTGTCAAAAGTAAAATATGATTTATTAAACAAATCTTTTAGGGGTTCTTAAATCATGCTTATTTGGTGACCAGACAGCCTTGTCACAGTTGGTCATGGCATATTTATTCTCTTGTTTAAAATCTGCATCTAGTCAAAGTTTAAAGGCAGAAAAGAGGGCCTAGTGAGGCTGTGTGGAAATTTTGGTGTCAAGCCTAATGTTGAGAGAGTGCTTTCTACAATAAAGGAAAATTCCTTAGCTGGAGTTTCACCAAGTACTTGGGCCTGCCTGATGCTGTGTGTTAGTTTTTAAAGAGTTGGAAGACAAGCATAAAACAAGAAGCAAAATGACTTCTTACTTAAAAGACAAGCTGGGTTACAATAGACTTTTCATTGAATGATCTCTATTGAATAAGTGACTTAACTTTTTAAGAGATGACAAGTTGAAATGTAATAGTGAACATGTCCAAATATTTCCCCAAATTACTTAGGCATAATGGCATAATTAAAAAAGGGGTTAAAAAACTCATTAAGTAGGGGAAGATAAAATATCTTAGTGGAGCTGTTGTAGGGGATATAGCCAATGGAAAGACCTTGAGAGATAGTATGACTTTGACATGTTCAAAAACAGTGTAGCTGGTCAGGATGAGCAATGGATAACTGACAAGAGATAAGATATAAAAGGCTGGTGGATGAGACTACAAGAAACAGACCAGATAGTCTGGGTCTTTTCAGGCCACAGCAATGAATTTAGATAATCTTAAGCATAATGGTAAGTAGACACAATCTGATTTATAATGTACCAAAAATCCATCAAAAGTAAGCCTTTAAGGCTAATATTGGGACTCAGCAACATAAAGGATAGTGTCTTGAACTGGAGGCAAAGCCATGGAGATAGAAGTTGTGATTTACCTGTGTACCCGAGGTTCATAATAAGGTGACCTAGCATAGAGAGTGCTGAAATTAAGATGATAATTATGACCAGCAAAAAGTATAATTTCTGTAGTGCTAACGTATTTTATAAAATGCCTCTACAATTTCAAGTCATTTTAATGATTAGAAAGATATTTTTACTCCAGTTTTGTAGATGAGATATAATCAAAGATACTTTATTATTCTAAAGATAATACACATAATAGTAATACATGAAGCATGCAGTTGACATATGCCAGTCTTTTGTTCCTCCTCTCCATACCCGATGAGCTGAGGTAGCTACACACATACACACATAAGGACACACATAGAAGATAGAAATAGTAATTATCTTTAAGAATCTGACATGAGAAAAGTTACTTAACCTCTATTACAAGTGAAGTAATAATTTTAACTTACCATTAAAATAAATTTAACTTTAGTTGACAGTAGTAGAGTTAGCTCAAATTCTGAGACAAAAATACTAAAAATATTAGAAAATATATATATATATATCCACATGATAGTAATTTCATGTTCATTGTTATGATCACATTGGCTGTGATAATGTAGGGTGTACATGATTTACACACTAGTCACCAATGTGTATCTGAGTACCTTATAGGATTCAGATATGCTTTATGACTGGGACTATGTTATATTCATTTTTGTAACTTTCACTACACCAACACCCATATATGCTCCATTAAGCACTTAGTACATCAAATTTATTAAACAAGAAATAGCATGTCAGCCAGGTGTGGTAATGCATTCCTGCTAAATTCATCACTTGGAATGTTGAATCCTGTGCTTGATATATTGAGTCAGGAGGACCTATGACAAGTTTGAAGCAAGCCTGGGCTACATACTAAGTGTCTCTTAAATAAGTAGTAGTAGTAAAGGTATTGGCATATAGAATTTTGTGTTTTTAAGGACTCATAGAGACAGGGGTGAGAAGAGGGAATAGGGGGTTTGCTGAGGGAAACCAGGATGGGGACATCATTTGAAATGTAAATAAATAAAAATAAACAATAAAAAAATAAACAATAAAAATTTGAATCTTAATTCAAATTTCTCTCAGAGTGAGCTTCCACTAAGGAATGAAGTACATTCAGAAAGGGGGCTCTCATTTGGAGTTTATTCATAAACCTTTCTGTCAAATGAGTATGGTCTCTTTTGTGTGACTCAGCCTCTGTCTGATCATTTCAGACAGAGTTATCATGCTAAGTTTACAAAGAAAGCAGTTCTCGACAGCTGTGGTAAAAAGCAGCTTTCTAATACTGAATTGGCTTTAACCTCCTCACATCTCCATATGTATTATAAACCCAGAGAAGGAGGTATTTGCTTTTCTCTCTGTCATATTACATACTATCAAAGAATGAGTGGGTTTTATTTGCCTCTGTCACTAGTTTCTACAGTATTTTTTCACAGCTCTATGCTGTGGATTAATCCTCTTTAGCAACTTGGAACAAACCTGTGCTTTAGGATTTAGTTTATTCTTAAATGACTTTTTCTTCCAGGCTGATATGAATGGGGTACTAGAGTAAAATCCTTAAATAACCTTTGTGGTCACTAAGAAGCTGTAGAAGGTCCATGGCAGGTTGCCAGAGGGAGAAACAAAAAACATGGTGCCTGTCCTAGCTTTTCATTTATTTTGAAACCTTGGGAAGCTGTTTCCTTATAGGCATCAATTGATTCCTTTACCTGTAAACTCACTGTAAATCACAGTTATAAAACTGTAAACTACTCATTGCCACTCTGTAATTTTATGCACAAGCTTTAAAGAATTTTCACCTGTGTAATTCTAGGCATGAGGTTTGAAGAAGTTTCAAAGCTTTCTATCCAGCCCCATTAATTAACGGTTCTTTAACTGATTAGACACATTTGAGGAAGCTGTAACCTTTTTCATTGTTTCATTTATGGCCAATTTCTGACATAAAAGAAAATGAGAAATTTTATGGGCAACATATCATTAACTTTATTGCTTTGAGAATTGAGCATGAGAAATACTCTATTTTATTTATTTTATTGTTTTTCTGGCTGTTAGCTAATGTTGGTCAAAGAAGATTAGGAGCGTTGAGTAGAAAAGCCTGAAACTCTTATTTGGGAAGATTTCTAGAAAGGTGTCTTTGTCCGTTGCCATGTTGTGTCACAGTTTGCTAGATCAACGACTGCGGGGGGTCATCAGAGAAGATGGATTAATGATATAGTATCTGCCAACTTCTAACAAGAACTTAACAGTTCTGTTTTCCTATATCAATGGCTTAGGAGGAATACAACATTGTTTTAAATCATATTTTAAATAACATGTCAATGAATGGTGACACTGGAAAGGCAATGACCTGTTGGGGAGGGAAAGCAGCATTCAGCAGCCTTAGCCTCCATTTGCTATCTCTGTGTGATCAGTTATTTGTCTTCCTAAACATGTTTTCAGACTTGCTATACAGTGAGAAACAAACATGAAATTGAAAAAGCTAAATTTATCTTTCTTAACCATTTGTTTTGATATATATATACATATATATATATATATATATATATGTATATATATACCTACCTCTGTGTGTATAAACATATGTACAATTCAGAAACTCCAGATGAGGGCATATGATCTCCTGAAGATGGAATTACAGATAGCTGTGAGCTGCTGAACTTGGGAGCTGGGAACTGAACTCGGGTCTTCTGAAAGCACCACGTGCTTTTGAATGCTGAGCTATGTCCCCAGCATACTGTGGCCGGTTTTCTATACATAAGCATCTTCCCTATTTGAACTTTACTATGTTAATGGAAAGTGAGAGCTTTTAGAAATGTATACCAAGGAGCACCTTGAGAACCTCCCCGTTTTTGTTGTTATCACACTTATAACAAAGAGAAGTAACTCAACAAAGACTTGGAAGGGAATGAAAGAGTGAAATATAATCTTCTCTTAGAAATTTCTAAGCCAATTACCTCTGGGGTCCATTCCTTATATTTAGTCATGTAGGAAACATGTTTTATATGAATAGTCTTAAAGTAAGAGTCACATTAATGAAAAGAGAACAGTTTATTTTGCCCTTCATAGCATAAGGAAAGAGCCCTTTAGGTAGAAAAAAAATGAAAATACATAAAAGATAATAGTATGAACACAGACATGAGAAATATATAGAATATAATAAAGATAAATACTATATCTCAAAGAAGTCTTGTGTAACCGAAGGACTGACTTATATAACAGTATTGGAAAATATCTAAGAAATATATAAAATATACAAGCCTGCAAGTGCCAGGGGCTTGATATTGACCTATTGGGCGGTTGTACTATATTAAAGAGTCTTAACCTCAGGAATTACATATCCTTTTATGATTTATAATTTATTGTAACATTTGTGTGATAATATATTGTCATAGGGCATGACTAGAGAGGAAAGTTCATCAATTCATCAAGATGAGAACAGAGTCGGTTGGAATTGAAGAAATAAATTTTACCTTGTATCAGAAAAGCAATCAAATTTTATAGGCCAAGGCTGGTTGATATAGTTAAGAGATCTCCCCTCTCCTCAGACAAGAGGAAGAGGGGCAGATGGGGGTTGAGAGGAAGGGAGGGGAAGCTGCAATCTGGATATAAAGTAAATAAATAAATTAATAAATAATAACAAAATGACACAATTATGCAGATTTTGGCTTAAGAGAAGTAGAAACATGTTTTTAGATTGAAATAGAGGAATCAGTGGAGGATTGGTTGAAATTTGTGGGGAGAAGGATGAATTTGGAAGGAGGGAGAAACTGGAGAGACTCTAAGGCAGTGGCTCTCTACCTTTACAATGCTGTGACCTATCATAATACTGTTCCTCATGTCGTGTTGGCCCTTAACCATAAAGTCATTTTTATTGCTGTTCTATAACTATAATTTTGCTACTTTTATGAATTGTAATGTAAATATCTGTGTTTTCTGATGGTCTTAGGCAACCTTTGTGAAAGGGTCTTTCAGCTTCCAAAAGGATCACTATCCAGAAATGAGAAATGCTACTCTAAGGTTTGGAATTTGTATCACAGAGTAAAAGGTCTAAAAATCAATGTTTGGTACATTTTACCTGTTTGTTAATTCCACCTTCAAGGATCCAACAATCTCTTCTGGCCTCCACAGGTACCTTGACAGGCACACTAACACACACACACACACACACACACACACACACACACACACCCATACATACATGCATACACATTACATATGTATGTACATATACACCTAGGCACATAAACAGAATATATCCCCCCCAGAATCCGTAGTTTAGCTGATGTGTTGAATTTATCCTTTGCAACCATACCCAAATAAACTAGTTATTACATATGCAACATCTGATCTGTGGATCTCAGGAATAATAAATAAGTGCTGTTTTCAACTACTAAGGTTGCTTACATGGTGATGGAAAATGCAAACGTAAATACAAATGGCTTTGCAGATGTGTCTACCCTTGTGACAGTTGGGGGTCTATTTTATTGTAGAACAAATGTAGAATCAGGCAACTCACTGAAATTTCACTAAATTACATATATTTCCTTAACTTTCTCTGGAAAGGATTGAGGCAAATATTCCTACTTTATTGTGGAAGGAAATTTAGATTACTCCTCTGAATTTTTCTTCTTGAAATAATTATTATGCAGTGACTTGGAGACATTCACTTTTCATTCTGTGACAACTGAGACTCCACAGAAGCTGTTTGCTGAATGAAGATTTGAATGACTACCAAACCTTTCTGGAAAATCTCAAAGAGTCTTGATTAATTTCTCCAAGTATCAGAGCTACAACTTGTCCTAGTTTTAAGGTCAAGCATAGAGGATTTTTGGCATTAATTTCTCTGCATTATTTCCTGTGTTAGATGCTTCCTAGTCTCATATTATTTATTATTGATAATCCTAGGTATTTTGTTTGCAGACCTGCTTCTTTTCAATTTCTCTCCTTTCCTTGGCATATCTCATGGTAGGACTTTAAGAATTATTTGTAAATAGATAGCTTTCAAAATTTTCTATTCAGGTGAGAGCCTGGGAAGGACAAGGATTTAATTGAAACCTTGATTTTTCTTCTCATTGAAAGTTCCTTCTAGAGACTCGTGAATTGATAAGTAGTTTTTAGCCAAGAAAAACAATCGCATTCTCAGGCACTGTGAAGTTTCAAACCAAAGATGTTATTAAAAGGGTTTCTCCAGGAAAGGCTCCTGTGTATTGATAGATAAACCTGGCAGCCAGGTAAGGTGGCCAGTCTGCTCAGCAGAGCTTCCATGTGTTCTCTAGATTCTGTGTTCCTATGTAATCCTAAATATGCTCCCCATTTCTGAAGTAGTAATTCTCAGTTGAGGCTTTCAAGAAAAGAGTGCAAAGAGCCTGTCTATTATGAATAATTTGGTTAATAGATAAGGGTGGAATCTGAAAACTGAGGCTCCAAATGTCAAGAAGAATTTGAGGGTTCTAAATAACAAGCACACAGAGAGATTAGATTTTTGGGTACTTTTAGGAATGGATAGGTAAAGGCAGATAATTCCAGAAGTCAAAATCATGGATGTTTTTTCTTTTAAAGAAACAGTTAATATACACTTGTTTACATCTGTGTATATGGTCTTTCTAAATTTAGTGGACACCTCTCAGAAAGGACAATCTTGGGATCTTGCATCAATGCCAGTCCTCTGCTACAGTAATAAAATAGCTGCTTCCCAGAATGTTGCATGACAACTTTCCCAGACATTGTAGGTAACTGCTGCCTTCTCTGCCTTAACACACTGCCTGAGGGCGTATATTCATACCTCCTCAGGAGGTGCATATGGTTTCATTTCAACTAGCAAATATAGATTAAAATAGTCCACATTTTGCAATTTTCATATTAGTCAAATAATCCCCTTACCTTAAACATCTGAACTCTATTACAAATGATGTCATTGTGGCCTCTCCTCCATATCAAGAGCTCTCCCACTTATATCCCCCATTTAGAAGAGTCTCCGCTTACACAGTATTTCATAGAATGGGCTTCAATTATATTTCAGCTTTGCTTCAGTAACATGATAGATTGACTTCAGGCACCTTCTTTCTTTCTTTATTTTTCACAGTAATTCTTTTTTTAAAATTTTATTTATCTTTTTTACTTTTACAGTCCAGCCATTGCCCCCTCTCCTAGTCCCCCCTCCCACAGTTCCTTATCCTATTCTTCCTCTCCTCTGTCTCCATGAGGATGGCCACCCTACACTGCTAGGCCTTTCCCATTCTCGGGGGCCTCAAGTCCCTTTAGTGTTAGGTTTGTCTTCTCCCACTGAGGACAGATCAAGCAGTCCTCTGCAATATATGTGTCCAGGGCCTCGGACCAGCTCCTGTATGCTGCCTAGTTGGTGGTTCAGTGTCTGCGAGATCTCAGGGTTCCAGGTTAGTTGAGACTGCTGGTCTTCCCCTGGGGTCACCCTCCTCCTCAGCTTCTTCAAGCTTTTCCCTAATTCAACCACAGGGATCTGCAACTTCTGTCCATTGATTGGGTGTAAGTATCTGCATCTGTCTCAGTCAGCTGCTTGTTGGGCCTCATAGGACAGCCATGCTAGGCTCCTGTCTTTAAACACACCATAGCATCAGTAATAGTGTCAGGCCTTGGAGCCTCTCCTTGAGATGGGCCTGTCATTGGACTGCCTTTCCCAAGGCAACAGACCCCTCAGGCATCCTATTTCTAACCTCGGTTTTTGCTCCTATATAATAGAGAGCGTATATATTATTGGGTCTATAAAATTTATTAATTTAAATTATATATTTCCACATTTAGTACACTAACCTTTGGATAGGCTAAACAAATGAATTTAAATCTGTTTTTAAATTTATTTCAATGTAATGCTTCTTCATAGTAAACATTTATTTCTTTTATACATCATATTAAATGTCATGCTTCAGTCTTAAAAATATTCCTTTAAAGTGTTAGCCATATTTTTTTAAATTGCTTGATTCTCAGTTTGCAGCTATCTTAATTAGTTTTCATCTTATATATCACAAACAGATATTACATAGAATGAACTTGTCCAGGTACTTTGTGGTTTGAATATGCTAAGATTTCTGTGCTTATCCCTTGTCTATTATCCTTTTACTCTAATAAACCATTTTGTCTGGATGTTTGTCACCCCTAAAACCCATGTTAAAGTAGACTTTCTATTATGATGTTTTTTTGAGGCAGGACATTATCAGGTGACTAGGCTAGGAATGATCTATCCTCACGAATGATACTATTTCCATTATAAAAGGGAATGTTTAGTCATCTCTTGCTGTGCTAGTCAGTTTTTTGTCTACTTGACACAAGCTACGCTTATTTTGGAGGGAAAACCTCAACTAAGCAAATTTCTCTATCAGATTGACTTGTAGGCAAGCCTTTGGGACATTTTCTTGATTAGTGTATTAGTGATTAATGTAATAGGACCCAAGGCACTGCGTGTGGTATGATCCCCATGTTGGTGCCCCTGGGTTGCATAAGAAAACAAATTGGTGAACCCAGGAAGTAGCATTCATTTATGACTCTGCTTCAGTTCCCTCCTCCAGGTTCCTGCCCTAAGCTCTTAGCAATGACTCACCTTTATGATGGACTGCAATGTAAGCCAAATAAACCGCTTCCTATTCACTCTCCTTTTGGTCATTGTGTTATATACAGCACAATTGAAGAGAGCTAGAACACGTCATGCCCTCTTCTTTATGACAACAAGAAGATCCTTGCCATATGGGGTAACTCACCATAGGGGAACACAAGTTCTGAGGGGAGGCTTATCACTGTGCTCACTCTCTTTGTCAACGACTGCTCTCTTTCAAATGTTATGTAGTAGCCTTGCCTATCCTTCTACAACCTCATGCCATTTCCTCTTTGGATGACATTAACTCTCCCTCTCTGTAACTTGATGCTAGGCTGTTTAACCTTCAGAACTGTGAGCCAGTAATATTTATAATAAGTTTGCCCATGTTCAGGTTTTATTTTATGTCATCAAATGATCTTATTACTTTGTATTAAAATTGCTTTCTGGAGTTTTAGTCTGTGAGATCTTCAAGGACATTGACACTGCTCATCTCAGTCTCTCCTGCCTTAGTCAGGTACTTAGCGATTGCTGTTTAAGAAATAAAAACTGTCCTTATTCGGTCAGGAGATAAGCTAGGGATAAGCCGTGGCTGGGTTTCTGAGGTTTAGAAAACTGTCTGTCTCTCTAGCTTGCATTATCCTTATCCCATTTTTTTTTTAAAAAAAAAATGTATTTTGGTTTATGTCCTTCGATAAAGAGGAAAATAAAAAGTAAATATTATGTATTCTTTAGTTTTTGCTTGCTTTTTGTTTTTCCCTTATTAGGCTAATTGATAATTTTTTCTCTGTGTTCTGGAAGTCAGCTTCTAATTATAATCTTTTAATTTGTAACATATATCCTTTACTACCTATTTTCTATCAAATTAAAGCATTATTAAAATTATATCTTTTTTTGCATCTTGAGGATGAGGCAAGAAGCTTCTCTGGATTACCTCTTCCCTGTTTCCCTAAGAATTTTAAGTGCCAGAACAAGTTATAATTTTTATGGATACCATACACACTCACCATTATATCTCAGCATTTTCTTTATCTTTGACTTTAGATCCCAATCCTTACTTCTAGTTCATTTTTTTTTTTATTCATGGAAATAATCTATTATTAGTACTTTCAATGAGAGTGCATGGTTGGTAAATTGTCCTTTTGTAACAATGGAAAATTCAGTGATCTCTTAACTCTTGTGTTATTGGAAGGTGATTATTATATTGAATCCTTTTTTCTTAATTTGTAGCAGTATTTTCTGGCATCTGTTTTTTTGCTTGTTAAAGTTCTGCTTCTGGCCTAATTATGATGGTATGTGAGTAATTCATTGTTCTGTTTGCTAGCAGTTAGCATTGTTTTGTCTTGAGCTTTTGTAATTTCACTTTTCTTTTATTATCGAGTTTTGATGGGCTTCTTACTGCCATACTCATCTGATTCCTCAATGGCTACTCTCTTTCGAAGCCTCTGCTCACTCTTTCTCATCTTCTGGAACCTTCCAGACTTCTCTCTGCTGGCATCACTTCCGTACTCCCCCTCTCTACTATTTTCATCTGTTGCAATCCTTCTTGATTCTTATGGTTCAGCTCAAATTTCAGATCCACAAGAAAATCTTCTCTAATTATAACAGTTAGAATGAATCGTTCCCTCTCCCAAACATCATTAGCATATTTTATAGACCCAGCACATTTGACATATTTAGTCCACATAGCTTTCTCAAATAAACACAGAAAAGCATAGTAGAAAAAGCACAGGCGTTGGAAACAGGCAAGCCAGAATTTAGATCTTCAAGTACTGGATATGTGTGGTAATTTGGGAGAATTTAATCTACTGAGTGTTAGTTTCTTCATTTAAAATGAAAATATCTGTCTCAGTGAACAGGCCAAACTTACCAAATCTTCCTTATTACCCTATATAATCAATTTGCAATGACAAGGTAATCCAGATTTATTCTTGTTTTGTGCACAATCAGGTTGTCTTAAGATATTTTCAGTAGACCTTGAAGATATCTCACACGCAAGTTCAAACTAGTCTGGCAAGTGTAGATCCTCATGAAGACTTTGAACTCTGTCTCCTCTTGGTCTGTTCATCCCATAGTTAAAGATCCTTTGGACAAGATAATACTTAAAACGAGATTAATTATCATCACCATAGCTTTAATGTTCGTTTGTTTTTAATTATTTATTTAAAAATTCATTGTGATTAATCCATCCCTTGCAATCTGTGTTTAGTACTGGGAGAGAAAACAGTGAAAATAGAATGTATGTTATTTTACTCTTATATACTGCCAATAGTAGAAAGATAATAATCAAGATGATTATTTTATACCTAATCCTGAAGTTAATGATGCAATTATTTATCAAATGCTTTTAGTTTTTATCTAAAAATTTAAATACTGACTTGTTGAATAGTCAGACATAATTCTATTACCATGAAGCATATAGAATATTAGAAGATATATATTTGAAATAGACATCAGTAACACTATATAATACCTGCTGTGAGTAGTATGAAAAATATTGGATTCTATGATATATAATAATAATAGGAGATCCTTAGAAAATGTGCTTTGAAAGGTTAGTGACCTAAAATGAGAACTAAAAGTTTTAAAGAAGAAAGCTCACTGTAGAATGGTCAGCACTGAAATGATATATGCATAAACAACAAAAAGAACAAATTATATTTATATATATATATATATATTTGTGTATAAATATACATACATATGTATATAACAATTATAATCAAAGAAAATGAGGTTATCAGCTTGAGAGTGGAGCACATGTGTGAGGTTGGGGGTGTACCTAGGAGTGGCTGGAGGGAAGAAAGAGAGAGGGAAAGTGATGGATTTCTAGTTCAATATAAAACTTATTAAATATTTTAACTTATACAACAAATAAAAAAGGAAAGAAGGCTTTGTTTTTTAAAAAGGAGAAAACTTATCTGGAAAGAAACTTCTGGGTAGAGAGATTACATGCCAATGCATGAGATGGTGTGTTTATAGACTTTTATTGGGCTCCAGTACCCAAAACACCAGAGTGAGTGGGGCTCTCTTGTGACAGAAATAGGATACAACTCATCTTTGTTCCCTAATTTACTCCTGTAACAGCTTGAATGATTAGTCCATTTTCTCCATTTGATTTAAATTTTCTCCCCAAGCTGTTTTTCATATTTTGTAAAGTAAAACACACACACTCTCTCTCTTTCTCTCTCTCTCTCTCTCTCTCTCTCTCTCTCTCTCTCTTTCTGTTCTATTAGATTTAGTGTGTCTAGTTTTACATTGAAAGTAAAAGCTAGGGGTACGAGAGGCTCCCAAAACCCAATTGAGATGACATTAGCAAAAATATTCAACGGCAGGGAGATAGAACCTGAAGAGACCACCTCCAGTAGATAGATATGGCCCCAATTGAAGGATGGGACCATTAACCCATCTCAAAATCTTTAACCCAGAAAAGTTCCTGTCTAAAGGAAAGGCAGGGACAAAAAAAAAAAAGAGCAGAGACTGAAGTAAAGGCCATCCAGAGACTGCCCCACCTTGGAATGCACCCCATCCACACACATCAAACCACTGCACTATTGCTGATGCCAAGAAGTGCTTGCAAGCAGGATCCTGGTATAGATGTCCTCCTAACTAAAACAGATGTGGATGCTCACAGCCAACCATTGGACTGAGTCCAGGGACCGACCGCAATGGAAGAGTTAGGGGAAGGACAACCTCATAAGAACAACAGCAACAGCAACTAACCGGACCCCTTAGAGCTCTCAGGGACTAAAACACCAACCAAAGCATATGCATTGGCCAGTCCATGATCCCACTACGTATGTAGCAGAGGACTGCCTTATCTAGCATCAGTGGGAGGTGATTGGTCCTGTGGAGGCTGTTGCCAGCGAAAGGGGATGCTAGAGGGGTAAGGTGGGAGTGGGTGGGTGAGTGGGGGAGAATCCTCTTAAAGGCATAGAGGAGGGGTTATAGGGTGAGGGGGCTTGTGGAGGGGAAACCAAGAAGGGGGACATCATTTGGAATGTAAATAAATAAAATAGTCATCTCATATCCAAAGAAACTGAAATCTGTATGTTGAAGATACAGTTACATCCTGTGTTCATTGTAGCAGTGTTCATAACTCCCAAGATATGAAAATATCTTAAATGTACACCAGCTCATAAATGGTTTTAAGAATACATGGTGCCTATACACAGTATAATGCCATTTGTACAGGACAAAAGGAAGTCCTGTATTTGTGGCAACCTGGATGAAAGTGAGTATCATTATTTTAACTAAATTAAGCCCAACCCAGGAAGACAGGTGCCACATTATCTTGCTAAAATATGGAATCTACAATCTAGAAAAAGTTGGAGTTAAAAATTGGTTACCAGAGAACTGGGGGAATAGGCATGGTGGAGGTTTGTGGAAATGTTGACCAGGTGGTACTGTTACAGTTAGGAACAAGAAATTGTGTAATTATGGCATGTTGTTTACATGGTAGGATTGCTATAACTAAAAGTATACATTATATATTTTAAAACCTGATAAAATATTTTGAACTTTTCCACAAAGAAATAATAAATATTATAAAGAATAATATATTTAGCCTGATTTTAAAAATGCCTTGAGCATATATATTGAAATATTATAAAGTAGCACCTTGAGATATATATATATATATTCCAACAAACTGTAGAAAATTATAAGTATAATATATACTTATATGAATATATTTATATAACATAAAAGTAAAATATATCTGTGGCATGATTTCTTTTTTCTTTTTATTAATTACTTATTCACTATACATCCCAGTATCAGCCCCCATCTCCTCCCAGTACCCCTCATACAAATCATCTCCCGTTCCCTCCCTCTTTCTCCTCTAAGAAGGGGGAGCCCCTGGGTGGTTACCTGTAGCCCCCACCCAGTTGAACTTCAAGTCACTGCAGGACTAGGCACATCTTCTCCCACTGAGTCCAGACAAGGCAGCTCATCTAGGTGAACAGGATCCAGAGGCAGGTAACAGATTCAGAGACAGCCCCCACTTCAGGTGTAGGGGGACCCTCATGAAAACCAAGCTGTTTTTCGGCTACATATGTGCAGGGTGACTAGGTCCGGCCCAGGTTTGCTCTTTGGTTGGTGGTTCAGTCTCTGGGAACCATCAAGGGTCCATGTTAGTTGACTCTGTTGGTCATTCTGTAGAGTCCCTGTTTTCTTTGGGTCCCTCAGCCCTTCCTCCAACTTTTCTTCAATTCTCCCAGAGCTCCATCTAATGTTTGGCTGTGGGTCTGTGTATCTGTTTCCATTGGCTTCTGGGTGGAGCCTCTCAGAGAAAAGTTATGCTCCTGTCTGCAAGCATAACATAGTATCATTAATAGTATCAATGACTGATTCTTGCCCATGGGGTGGGCCTCAATTTTGGCCAGTCATTGGTTGACCATTCCCTCCATCTCTGCTCTATCTTCATCCCTGAACATCTTGTAGTTAGGACACATTTTGGTTGAAGGTTTTAGGGTAAATTGCTGTCCTTATCCCTCTTCTGGGAGTCCTACCTGGCTATAGGAAGTGACCACTTCAGGATCCATATCCCTCATTGCTAGGTATCTCAACAAGAGTTGCTCCATAGCACTCTGAGGCCTCTCTGCCTGCCCCTGCCAATTTCTGTTTTCTCTCCCGTGCTCTTCTCTACTTGACTCCCCCCATTCCTCTCTCCCATCCAAGTCCCTCCCTCTGTCCACCTTCAATAATTATTTTATTTCCCCTTCTGAGAAAGAGTCAACTATCCTCTCTTGGGCCCTCCCTGTTATTTGGCTTCTTTTATCTGTGGATTAGTAGCATAGTTATCTTGTACTTCTTTCTTAAAGTTACATATTTAGGAGATTTTATGTAGAGTAGGATTTTGGTGGTTCCTACCTTCTTTATGCTATATAGTTTCTCTTTATTCTAAACTGATTTTTCTATACCAAGACTTATTATATTAGCATATTAAACAAAATAATGAATGCAAAGATTTTTCTCCCAAAGAATGTTCATAAGACTATAAATAGAAAACTGAATTATTTTTAAATATATGTTTACTGCAAAATGTACAATAGAGATGTAGAAAATGTGGGATTTCAGTGTGCCTTTCCATCACTTGGCTAACCAGGCTGTTGTAAGGACAGCATTAAATGATACTGAACATAAATGGCCTAATGTGCGTTTCAAATCCGCATATTAGCACGTGTCTTTCACTGGCACATTTTGTCTAAATCTAATTTTGATCAGTGAAGAGTGTGACATATCTAGATTATAAATGCAAATCTCAGTTGATATTTGATTTCATCTAATCAAAGATGTTGTTTTTAATTGCCATGGAACAAGATGATCTTGTGCAAATGAGGCATTGAGTTAATAAGTACTTTGTATTTACATAGAAATTTTCTATGAGCCTAACATACTTCATGAATTTAAAGAAGTTTTCTATGAAATTTCTTAGGAGAAATATTTGATAGTATCTAATAAAGCTGAATATATGTGTATATATTCAGAATATATTACATAGAAATGTATATATGTATGTAGAAATTATACTACTATTATCAAGTCAGCAGAAACGTATATTGATATTTACTTAAAGACATGCCATAGAAGCACCATTTATTATAGCCTCAAGCTGTTGGAAAGTACCTAAATGTTCATCAACAGCAGAATGAATATAGAATGGATAAATACATTATTCACACATCAAAATGCTGTGCATAAACGAGAGTGATATATATGGATGGATTTTACAGCCTAACAGCAGAAAGCATACACAAACATGCAATACTTAATTCAAATAGTAGTTTTAGACATCTCTTAACTCTTCTCTGAGTTTGAGATTTCTGTCTGTTTGCATCCAAAGTAATTCATAAATAGATATGATGTATTTCCACTATACCGGGCCCATTTTAAAGTGTTTTGATAGAAACATAAGGATATTTAGTTCCTATGCTTAAGGAACTTACAAGGCTGAGGTAAGGCCAAGCAGTAAATAATATTGTATATAGAAAGGTTAAATAGTATTTTGCTAAAATTTAACAGAAACGTCTGAGCTAAGCTAAGTTGTATGAGCTTGGGGGACAAGACCATGGTGCAGTTTCAAGTGGTATAAAGAACTGTGCTGGCAAGGTAACAAACACCCAGGCAACCATGGAAAGGAAGGGCATTCCCAAGAAGGGAGCTCTGCTGGAGAGCTCCCAGGTGACCAGGTGAACAAGAACATGAAACAGTTAGGGAGTTAGAGATATTTTACTATGCTGAGTATACAGAACATACAGAAAAGGGGGTATGTGCAGAATGCAAGACTCTGACAATTATAACAGAATTTTAAATATAAGACTGAAGAGTTTAGAGCTTTCCTAAAGCCCAAAGGGATCTAGTCAGGATTTTTAAACGAAGGGGCATCGTGATAGATTTTCAGTGAAATAAGATCCTGTATGTAGAATAAAGTGGAGAGTGCTAGGCTGGTGACAGGGGCTCAGTAAGGCAGAAGCAGGATTGAGGAGGATGTGAGCTAGTCAGCGCTTCCTGCCCATCTCCTCTCACAGAGGTGTCTGAATGTATTCCAGAGTTGAGATCTGAGAAAACAAGGTTTGGGTTATAATCTACCACAGAAAAATTTAAATTGAATTTTAAAATGACTTCTCTTTAAAAAATTCCTTACTTCACAGTATCAGTACTACACATTATTAATATAACTCCTACTGCCTCCTTGCTAGCCACCAAAAAATATTAACCATACCCTCCTTTAGACTCTTACCCAAATTATTGCCAGACAGATCTTTAGCTCTTATGGGAACTATATCATTTACATACGTATTTACATTAAATGTCCTAGATGTTATAGTTAGAAACTAGCTCTATTGGAAAAGCTCTCTCCATGTCTTTGGAGAATATCAGTAAAACAATGAATTCTAGGTAATAGAGAAGAATGGTACTAAGGATTGATCTGAATTTGTGTGCCTACACTTTGAGTATCTACTAACTTTTATAGTTTTGCCTCAGGAGTCTCACTCTAGTATCAAATTGCAGGACCCAGACAGAGATTCGGTTGCCATCTTACTGGTTCTAGCATTCAGTGTGGATCAGGTTAAATCTTACCATGAAAAAACTTGGCTCTGCAGAAGCTCATGATTCTTAATGTTGCAGACTTTGTGAAATTCATGAACAGCAGAGATGAGGTTTATTATATTCTAAAGATAATCTCACCAAGGATTACACAAGGAAAGAAGCCACCAACAAGGAAAATGAGGAGTTTTCTAACACACTTGGCTATGGACCTGAATCTGGCTTATTGTCGTTCGGTAAATAAATTTCTAATAGTGCATTCATTTGGGGATTATCTGTGCTACAGTGTCAGAGTTGAATAGATATGACAGAAAAATATAATCAACAAATATCGAAGATATTTATCATGTGACCTTTTCTAAGAATAGGTTTTCTATTTCTGGCTAGAATATAAAGATGCTTTCATATTGCTTAAGAATACTGCTGGAAAAACTAGCTGTCAAAAGGCCATTAATAGTAAAAATTTGAATTATTATGGTCTGTAGTCTGTGATTTGAATTTTAACTTTTCTGATCATCGAGGCAGATATAACAGTCCACGATAAGATATCCAGTGGTATCTTAGAAAATTTCTTTGATGAGTATGATTCAGAAATAGCCAAACAAGTATATTAGGAATAGAAACTTCTTACCAAGACCAGTCTTATCAGGGTTCTGAACTGTGTTCTAAGATGGGAATAGCATGGAGAAAAAGAAATAAAGACAGTGAACGGGTAGAGTCACACCCTGGGTTTGGGAGGGCTAGTGAAGTAGCCAGCAAGCTTATCAGTAATTTATATGTATAGATAATCCTGATTTAATGGGGTTAAATGATAGGCTAAAATTATTATGAATTGAGAATGTGTTGAGTACTTACTGATATCACTCTTTGGCACCACAGGATATTTCAGAATATGTGTTATTTATTCTGGGCTGTTGCTCATTGCCTCTGCCTAGGATCACTTCACTAGTTTCAAAGCAATAACCACAGAACATATCAAAACTCAGAAGTGTAGCTTGCATTCATGTATTTTGCACAATTCTAAACCCAAAACAATTGTTGACTTGGACCATCATAAGATGGGAACATCTTGCACTTGTACTGTGCCCCCTCAGTTGTTTAGAAGCAAGCTCCCTTAGAATTTTCATGTGAGAAAAGTAACTAAAAACAGTATATATATATTTACATATATATATACTCTCCACAGTATCTTTATGATGTTTCAACAATTTGATAATTCCATAATCCCTCCTTTAGGTGATTCCTTCTTCCCAAATTCTGAATCCCCTTCTGTTTTATGGAGAACATTGAACTCTCATCATATCTTAGTCTGCCATCTCTTTGAAGCTGACCATTGATGTTCGCAAAAGAAAGCAAACTCTATTTACATAATTAATTCTACCATTTCCTGAAGAACTTGGGATTGTAAATAGCAGTGTATCACATATGCTAAGTATCAAGTACAGTCGGTAGCCAACCAGTGCTTATTTCTTTTTTCCCTTCTGCTTGTTTTATTATTGTTTTATCCATTTTCTTCTTATGTCAAAAAATAAATGCCTCATTACGTCTGTTGGCATTTGTGTTCTCTTATTTTGGATTTAAGATCATAAAAGGAAAGATGTGCATCCTTCTGGCCTTGCATAATGTACCATGTATAAAAAGGATGTATAATAGTTATTCTTCAGATTTGGTAGATGATAGTAGAAAAAGATTGGGGCTGTTTCCTTGGTTTCTTGAAGACTCCTGTGCCAGCTAGATAGGTGTTCATTGGTAAATGGAACCTTCTAGAGTTAGCAGAGCCTGGGAAACAGGAGAGGTATGACTTTGACGCACCACTTCTTATAGGCCCCTGTTAGGTTGATTCATCTCTTATAGCCTTAGTTTCTTCATCCATAAAATAAGTACTGGGACATAGTTCATGAAGTTCTTAGGAAGATTAATGAAATATGAAAGCTAATTACTTTGTGCTGGGGTAGGCACAGAACAACTATTCAATAAATACAAGGTATTATTATTCTTATTAATATTTTTCCACACCATAATGATTCTTGGTTTATAGAGTTATCACAAAAATTGAAAATAAATGGAGCAAACAGTAAATTACAGGAGACAAATTGAGAAAGGGCTAGAACAGAGCTCCAAGTGCATCCAAGGTGGTATTTGATAAACTGGTTTTGTTTTTATTTCATTTTTTATTTTGGAAAAATTCCATGCACATAAGTAACAAAAAATTCTTAAATTCAGCTGCAGCAATAATTAAATTATGACCAGTTCTTCTTCAGTTTTATTACTCTACACTCCTTAAAACCCATTTACTACTGAATTATTTTGAAGCAAATCACTTATAATATTTATCCTATATACACTTCAGTATATATTTTAGGAAGGTACAGACTTGAAAATTAACTATAAAGCACGTAGTCAGTCTTGAATGGCTTCAAGTTGATGACAGTTGGTGATCCATTGACTTCTATGGTGGTGTCAACCCGCAAACTGAGGCTTATTTTTTGAATGATAGGTGGGCCATTTTCTCAGGTTTAGAACAACAGAATAAAGATAAAGATAATATTTTCACTTCATAATAGCCTAAATACTACCACAATATGAGTATTATGCAGTCAGAATATGGTTTTCTTAGTGGTTTGTCCTGGTATAATGGAAATAGTCATTTGCCTGGTCCATAAAGATAAGGATTTAATTACTATTTTATTACAATTGGTATAGTAATTACTCTTTTAATATCAGATATGACAGATATCTGAGAAAAACAACTTTAAGAAAGAAACCTTTATTGTGATTCAGGATTTCAGACCATCATGGCTGGGAAGGACTAGACTAATAGAACATCTTTCTTATGGAGGCCAAGAAACACAGGAAGAATGACAATGTTTCATCCAGGGTCTCCAGCCTATTGAATGGAGCTACCCACGCTCAGGAAAGAACTTTACAAGTATCTTCTCATTTCTAGTGATGTCCTCACTAGCATAGTAAGAGGTGTATTCTATTATTTTTCTAGTCCTCAATCAATCTTTCAGGTTGCCAATCAAGATTAACCATCATATATTACTCTAACCAAATTCCTCACACCTCTCTTCTAAGAATTTACACTTAACTCTCCAGCAGTTATCTATTCTTTACCATCTTTAGGAAATAAAATTGGAGATCAATGAAGCTAAATAACTAGTGAAACATGTACAAATCCTAGTCTCCTAAGGCTAGTAAGCAATAGATGATCTAATAATTGACTAAAAATAATCCAGAGTGCTGAGGGTAAAGAGAATGTGATGCTCTTGTAGAGGATCGGTTCCCAGTACCCACATGGTATCTTATAACCATCTATAACTCCAGTCCCAGGGCATCTGATGCCCTCTTCTGGTCTCAGTGGCCACAGCATGCATGTGGTGTACTATCCATGTAGGAAAAGCACACATAAGATAAAAATAAATTAATCTTTTCAAATGTAACGCAAACTCAGCTCCTTTTAACAAAAGTCTAACAGCTTTTCACTTTGTTATTCTGCTCTGCCTATGCTGGTTTCAACCCATCTTCCTTCCCTACTCCATGTCTCCTTGTCTCTCACTTGATACATTGAACTTGACTGTGGCAGTATGATAAATGTGTGAGAATGAAGGGACTTAAATTTGAAGATCTTTGAGCTAAGATAGAGAATGTAAATAAAATACCAACTTATATATGAAAAGTAGTAATGAGTTAGAATAATACATTTTAGATTACATAGGTTCATTTAATACTTGAAGTATTTTATTTTCCTATTAGTCTTTAAATTAACATACAATATAATAGGTTTTATCATGATATTTTCACACATGTGTATTGCACTTTGCACATATTTACACACCATTATGCTTCCCTGTCCCTGCTGTCCATCTATATATCTTGATTTTTTTCATATGAAAGAAAATGTGGTATTTTCCCACTCCTCACATTACCTTATTTTCCCTCCTTCCCCCTTTATTCATTTCATCTTTCCCCACAATTCCCCTTCACTTTTATGTCACATATACACACAAACACACTTACATACATGCACACACACGTACAGACTCACCCATACACTTAAAGCTATACTCTGAGAAACATTTGAATATTTGTCTTAATGAGCCTAATTATTACCTTTAACATAATGTGCTTTAGTTCCATCCATTTAGACAAAATCTCATATAGCCATGACTTGACTAGAACTTGCTTTATAGACCTGGGTGGCTTTGAACTCACAGTCATTTGCCTCTGCCTTCTGCATGTTTGATTTAAAGTTACCACAGCATCCAACTGGTATTACATTTTCTTTATCTGTTCATCTTTTAATAACTACCTGGACTGGACCTATATGTTGGCTCATGTGAATAGTTCAACAATAAACAAAAGTATGAAGAGATCTCTGTAATAATTGTATAATTGGATTTGTTTTGCTATTATATATAGGAATCAGCTTGATTAAACAGTAATTTCTTCAGGTTTTTTTTTTTTTTTAGAAACTTCCATGTTGATTTCTATGGCATTTGTAGTAGTTGACATTCTCATCAACAGCAGTTATGGTCACCCATTAATCCCTGGTATAGGTTTGTCAGAGTTTGCATATATCTTCAGATAATGGAGTTGGCTCCTAGGAACAAAAGGCAGCACTGCCTTCACTGTACATGAACTGAACTTTCTAATCCCTGGATTTCTTGCCATGTCTGCATCTGGTCCTCCACATTACCTTCTGTGGCTCTACCTGACCCTGTCGCATGACTTGTTGACCTCAGGCTCTATGATTAGTGATTATTACTCATTATCAGGCCCATGGGGCATCTCAGGCTTAAATAATTGGTTTCCTCTCAAAATAGTGCCCAGCCACAGCATTCTAAGTCATGAGAGATGACAAAAGAGACCTTTTCTAGACTACTACCCATTACACTAAAGAAATCAGTGTCTCACTGAAGCCACAACTAGATTTGAGGCTTGTTAGAACTATATGAGTTTGCCGTGTTGGGGTGACTGCAAGTTTCTATTCACCAGTGCCTCCTGATTTCCCTTTTGCACAAGGCATCCCATTCTCCTCTGGAAGAGAGGGGCACAACTTGAGCCCTACACTGCTCACTTCTTTCTGAGGTGCCACTCTCCTATTTCTCCACACTTTTCAGTTTTCAGTCTCCCACTTTCCAAAGATCTTTTAGTCTTTTCTCTTAAAAATAACCTATTGTTTGTTATTCTTCCTCATCTCCTTCACTACACCAACCAGAAGCAAATTTTAATCTGCAATCTTACTTTTAACTGGAAGAATTTTTAAAGAATTAGAACATTATAAAATATTTCAAAACAATATAATAGTGTTTGTAAATAAATTTCATGGTATATGTGTTTAGTAAATCTTTGCTGTATGTTTTGGGAAAGAGTTGTGATCACTTTTTCAAGTGACTATGATGCTCTTATCATCATTTTCCAAAGAGAAAATAAAAAACATATTTGGATCATCCTTAGTATTGTTGATCAAATATCTATTTTAATATTGATAATACTTAAAAGTTTATTTCAGCACTGTGGTTCATTATTGTAATATAATCATGACCTTACAATTATTTTGAAATTTTGTAAAAGCTTTATTTAGATTGCCCAACAATAAACAATAAGACTTTAGAATATTTCTAATTCTCTTTGGTCATTAATATTTATTACACACATTACAGGGGCCCATGCCAAGTGTTTAGTAAGGGGCCTGTGCAAGTAGGAGATCCCCAAAGATGTAGTTTCGTTTTTGTAGTAACTTGTAGAAAGTTTGTAGCAAACTCTTCAGATTAGTTCCTTGTCTTCCCTTGTAGGCTGCTTTCTTCTCATTTTGTCTTCCTCTGTGGTCAATTCTTCATTTTTTCACAGCCTTCAATTCCATCTGGGGAGCAAACTCCATAGTAGGAATGAAACACTCAGTTTCCTGTTTCTGTCTCTCCCCCAACAACATAAGCCTCATCTTGCTTGCTTTGCTGCATTGAGCTACCATGCTCCATACCTGGATATGGCAACAAGAGCCTGTGATTCTGCATCTTCACGTGGGAGAATGAACAGTATAAGTAAAGTTACAGCCTTTGAAATACTGAGCACACCAGCTAAAGACTACAGACCCTGAGGAAGATCAAAGATCATCTTCCATGATTTCCCAGGCTTCTCTAGAGCTGGCATCAGTATTTTGTGCCACACTTTTTCTCTATGCAAATATAAGATTTTGTTCATAACTTCTGTTAATTTCACTATATTTTTATTTAGTTTCTATTTCAATGACTTGAACATTTCACCCTAAAATAAAAGAATAGACCTTCTCAGCACCTCATGGTACCTTTTCCAAAACAGATCATATAATTGGACACAAAACAGAAAGCGCACATACTCATGGAAACTATACAATGCTCTACTCAGCAATAACTTAGTCAGTAAAGAAAGAAAGAAAGAAATTCTAGAAAGATTTTCTAGAATTTAAAGACTTTCTAGAATTTAATGAAATCTATGGCACAGCATACCAAAACTTATAATGAAAAAAGTGCCAAGAGGAAAATTTGTAATACTAAGTGCCTTCATAAAGAAATTGGAGAGATCCTACACTAGTAACCTAACAACACATATGAAAGCTCTAGAACAAAAAGAAGCAAACACACACAAGAGGAGTACACAGCAGGAAATAATCAAACTCAGGGCTAAAATCAGCCAAGTATAAACAAAGAGAATGATACAAAGAATCAACAAAACTAAGAGCTGGTTCTTTGAGGAAATCAACAAGATAGATAAATCCTTAGTCAAACTAACTAAAAGGCACAGAAATAGTATCCAAATTAACAAAATCAGAAATGAAAAGAGAAACACGACAAAAGAAACTCAGGAAATTCAAAATAACATGAGATGTTACTACAAAAGCCTGTGCTCACTAAAACAGAAAATCTAGATGAAACAGATGATTTCCTTAGATAGATACTACATACCAAAGTTAAATCAAGATCAGGTAAACTATCTGAATAGTTCCATAAACCCTAAGGGAAAAGAAGCAACCAAAAAATGCACCAAGCTAGATGGTTTTAGTGCACAATTCTATCAGACCTTCAAAGAAGATATTCCAATATCTCTCAAACTATTCAACAAATTGAGAAAGAACACTACCTAATTTGTTCTTTGAAACCACAGTTGCCCATACCTAAAACACACAAAGACCCAACAAAGAAAGAAAACTTCAGACTAATTATGCTTATGCATATTGATGCAAAAATACTCCTAGCAAACTGAATCTAAGAATACATCAAAATGATCATTCAACACGATTAAGTAAGTTTCATCCCAGGGATGTAGGGATGGTTCAATACACAGAATCCATCAACATAGTCTACAATAAAAACAAACTCAAAGAAAACAATCACATGATTATTTCATGAGATGTTGAAAAATCCTTTTACAAAATACCCGTTCATGTTAAAAGTCTTGGAGGGATCAGGAATTCAAGGTCCATATATAAACATAATAAAAGAAATATATAGCAAACCAATAGTCAACATTAAATTAAATGGAGAGGAACTTGAAGCAATCGCACTAAAATCAGGGACTAGACAAGGCTGCCCTCTCTCTCCCTATTTATTCTATACAGTACTCGAAATTCTAGCTAGAGCAAATCGACAAAATGGCAACCTTCAGATTGGGAAAATAGCTTTACAAATACTGCATTTGATAGAAGGCTAATATCTAAAATATACAAAGAACTCAAGAAGTTAGACTCCAGAAAATAACCCAATTAAAAATGGGCTACCGTGCTAAACAGAATCTCAAATGACTGAGAAGCACATAAAGAGATGGTCACAGTCTTAGTCATCAGGGAAACACAAATCAAAACAACTCTGATATTCCACCTTCCACCAATCAAAATGGCTAAGCTCAAAAATTCAGGTGACAGCACATGTTGGCAAGGATGTGGAGAAAGAGGAACACTCCTCCATTGCTGGTGGGATTACATACTGGTACAACCACTTTGGAAATCAGTCTGGCAGTTACTCAGAAAATTGGAAATAATTCTATTTGAAGACCCAGGTATAATACTCCTGGGCATAAACACAAAAGATACCCTACCATATCACAAGGACATGTGCTCCACTAGGTTCATAGCAGCCTTATTATAATATTCAGAAGCTAGAAACAATCCAGATGTCCCTCAACAGAAGAATGGATACAGAAAATGTGGTGTATTTACACAATGGAATACTACTTAGCTACTAAAAGTGACAACTTCATGAAATTTGCAGGCAAATGGATAGAACTCGAAAATATCATCCTGAGTGAGGTAACCCAGACCTAAAAATACATGTTATGTACTCACTGATAAGTGGCTATTAGTTAAAACTTCAGAATACCCATGATACAGCTCACAGATCTCATGAAGTTTAACAAGAAGGAAGGCCCAAGTGTGGATACTTCAATCCCACTTAGAAGGGGGAACAAAAAAATCATGGGAAGCAGAGGGAGGTAGATACCTCTGGGGAAGAGGGGATGGAAAAAGGGGGAGGCAGGATCAGACATGGGGGGTACAGGAGAGAATCCCAGAAGGCTAGGAGAATGAATAGAAATGTGGAGCAGTGGGAACAGGGACCAGGGGCAGACCACTACAAAGTTCTAGACATCAGGGCTGTGGGAGGCTCCCAGGACCCAGTGGAGAATGACATTAGCAAAATGCCCAATAGCAGGGAGATAGAACCTGAAGAGACCAACTCTGGTAGATAGACATGGCCCACAGTTGAGGAATGGGGCCATCCGCCCATGTCAAACTTTTAACTCAGAATGGTTCCTGTCTAAGGAAATACAGGGACAAGAAATGGAGCAGAGACTAAAGGAAAGGCCATCCAGAGACTGCCCCACCTTGGGATCCATCCTATCCACAGACACCAAACCCTGACACTTTTACTGATGCCAAGACATGCTTGCAGACAGAAGCCTAGCATGCTTGTTCTCTGAGAGACTCTGCTAGCACCTGCCTGAGAAAGATGCAGATACTTACAACTAGCCATTGAACTGAGCCCGGGGACCCCAAATGGATCAGTTAGGGGATGGACTGAAGGAGCTAAAAGGGATTGCAACCCCATAAGAAGAACAACAATATCAACTGACCCCTCAGAGCTCTCAGGGACTCAGCCACAAACTAAAGAGCATACATAGGTTGGTCCATGGCCCCTGCTACATTTATAGCATAGGACTACCTTTTCTAGCCTCAATGGGAGGGGATGTGTTTGGTCCTATGGAGGCTTGATGCCCCAGAAAAGAGGGGAGCTAGAGCAGTGAAGTGGGAGTGGGAGGTGGGTGGAGGAAGCACCGTCTTAGAGGTGAAGGCAAGATGGGAAGGGGGATAACATTTGAAATGTAAACAAATAAAATAATTAATAAAAGACAATCAAACACAACACTTCACTTATTTACTTAAAACAATTACCCTAAATTTCAAATGTTATTCTGTAGTGTGCTGTACACTACAGAATTTGTTGTGTTGGCCTAGGCTGTCTGGTATTTTTAAACACGTTTTTACTACCCTGATGAAATTGTTCATTAATGTTTGAATTATTCTGCATTTTATTTTTATTTTTTCTCTCCCTTTTTTTATTTTATAGGACAAAACAGAATATTTTGAGTTTGCCTGAAGCAGTGCTATTGTAGTTTCCTTAACAATGGCTACCCCTGATCAGGGCCATCACCAAAAGAAAAGCTATCCAGCATTTTAAATGAGGAATATGGGCTTTAAATTGTCATTTCCCTCATATAAAGAGATATGCTTAAATCTAGACTTTATATTTCATAAGCTGCTAAAGTGTTAGAAACAGGCTGGAAATGTGTCCTATAGATACCAGTCCCTGGTCCCTGCTGCCTGTGTGGTACACTCAAAGCTTCTTAGCTGAGGATTTAGGTCTTTTACCAGACCAGAAATTGTTGATGATATATTTAACATAAAGTTTAAGAGTTTAGGAACCTTCCATAAAACAAATAGGCAGAGATGAATTTGGGGTGGGAATAGTGCTAGTCAATGCCCGTACCTTATTATTTTAAAGTGTCAAAAGTGACTTCTAATTGATAATACAGATTTGCTTAGTTATCTGATAATGTGTGACTGACTGTAGTTACGACTTTCTATACTGTATTGTCTTTGGGACCACATGTATTGGTTTCATGGTTAATGGTGGCATCTTTTGACCAAGAGATTTATAATGTAATGGCTTTTAGTTATTATGTAATCCACAGATATTCTGTTCCATTACGTACTTTTGCCTGTCTTTGGATGACTGAGTTACAGCAAGCCCAAAATAATTTAAAGTGTGTTTATTTACTATTTGTTTATTAACTACTTCTTGAGCACTCATTCTTTGCTAGCCTCCTGCTAACTATTGTAGAAACAAAAAAAATTCAAACTCACAGACTGGCTTTAAAAAGCTATTTTAGGTAGTCAAATAGTAAACATTTTATTGTAGTATTAGTTGAAACGTATGAAAAGAAACAACCCCAGAACCTCAATAACTAAACATATTTTTTTTAATTTCACATATAGTAGTAACATGTGGGTTAGCAGCAGAAATCAGCTTCATAATAAGTTGCAGAGCCAGTCCACTGCATAAAATTAGAATGAGATAAGAAAACATTGAAGATAGAGCTAGCAAGAGTGACTATCTTTTTTATGAACACCCTATCTGCTAGAATCAATGAGCTGTGGGTAAAGGTGTTGGATGTAGTCTAGCCTGGGGTTAAGAGGAATAGGATCATACATTTTCCTTCACAAAATTTAATGAAGTTTATTACAGTTTTAGACTGTAGTGTCTGGGTTGGGGTAAGAATCAGGATCAGCTTCCCAGAATATAGGGCATTGAAGTTGACGTTTGAGGGATTTGTAACGGTTGGACCCGAGTGAAGAAGGGAAAGATGTGGCTTGGTATGGGGATGAGAACTCTAGCAAAAAGATGAAATCACAGAGCGTATTCTTAGAGAGCTCAAAGGACTTACATTGAGATCTTACATGTCAGTGAGTGTCACTAGACTTTTGATCATCCTCTGTTCTGAGGTTAGTAGCACTTTGGGATCACACTAATACATACTAATTCAATTGTTCTGATCATAAATGCATTGTCCAATTTTAAAAATCAAAGATTTTTTTTCAAAACAAGTTGAAAGTCAAGCAGTCAGCATGACCCAGTTAAGAACTTTATTCAAAATGAAAAAGAAAAAGACCTTGGAAATGAGCTTCTCTGTAAAACGAATCACCATCTATTTGTGAAGACAAAGAAATCACATACTTTAAGCATGTGTAGAAAATCACAATTTGGTAATTTTTCCTTTTCTTTTCCTTCCAATAAAATTGATGACAAAGTCTTCTGTTGTAATTCTCAAAGGTATTTTCTATGGGCTTATTGAAAAGAATTTTAAATTGAAGGTGATTAAAGGGAAAATTTTATCCTCTTTCATGCCCCTGCCAATGATTTCTAAATTGTTATAACAAGCCTAAGCTCTACTGTACCCTAGAACTCTGAGGTTTTAGTAAACATCTCCATGTTCCTTAAGAATAAAATCTATCTGTATAAGAACTTCTCTTAGGAAGAAATAAAGTTCTTGGCTTGGAGAGATATTTCAAACAGGAGCTACTGGAATGAAAGACACATTTCTTGGACCATTTTTAAGTATAAGAAAAATGAATAGTACATCCAAATGTGGATCTATATCGATAGAACTGGAGGTGGGGTGGGCGTCAAACACTGCTTAGGAGAAAGGCAGGAGGGAAGGAAGTTAAAATAGGACCACTAATGTTTATCTTGAAACTTGGCAGACAAATCTAGGATTTCATGATGAAAAGATGGCTGAGAATATCAAGAAATGAAAAGTAATCAAACTTTCAAAGTGGCAACCACGAGGAACAAACCAACACAGGTGGTGTTAACTGATGAAGTCATATACAGTGTAAATGACCATATCTGGTGTTTAAGAAGGGTTCAGAAACACTAGTTGTGGTTATTACTAACATCTGTTTTACATTATTCAATTTTTTCTCCTCTGTAAATTTTTTTATTTATTTATTTAATTATTTCAATAGCCACCATTGAAACTAATTTAATAGGTGTCTCATAATAGGTGTCTCAAAGCTGTCTCTCCTGAGCCTATCCTTCATCTCTATTTCCCTTTTAAAGCTTTGTTCCTCTGGTTTCTGTGTCTGTCAGCACTATCATATCTGGTACAGGATTGTGACTAACAAGAAGCTCACGGAAAGAAGAGGTATTTTAATTATATATATCCAGGGTGACTATTATAATGCTTGGCACACCTTTTCCAGGTAAACCTCATGTCAGAAAGGTCCCACAACCTCCTCCAATGGTACTACCAGCAAGCATTCATAGGTGTGAGCCTGTAGAGAACATTTTACCGCTAAGTCATAACAGTGATGTTTGAATGGGAATGGGCCTGTGGGTGTGTTTGAATGCTTGGTATCTAGTTGGTGGTACTGGTGAGGAAGGATTAGAAGGGTATCTTTTTTAGAGGAGATGTGTCACTGGGTAGGGCTTGAGGTTTCAAAAGCTCACACCATTCCAATTGTCTTTCTCTCTGCCTTGTGGTTTTTGTTTCCACATGGTCAGTCCTCTGTCAAGTCTGCCTTCCTGCTGTCCTCCTCCATACCCTGAAGAGGTTGGAGTGACCCCCTGAAACCTTAAGCCCCCATTAAATGTTTGCTTCTGTAAGTTACCTTCGTCACAGCGCTTTGTTACAGAAATAAAACAGTACTAAGACAATAGCAATGAATGACGGAAAGTGGCGTGATTAAACTTGCCACGTCTATTTATGACAAATTTAGATGTCCATGTCATAGTCAGTCTAGTGATCTTTCAAAGATGTCTAACTTTAAATTGTCAAAGTGACATGTTTAGGCTTGGCCACCTAGGTTTGGCTTATTACAGAACACGATTTGTGCTCTCCCATGGTGCTCTAATGTGGGACAGCGCCTCTGTATTCCAATTTAAACTCTTCACCTTATTATTCAGATCCTAAAATGAAAAAGAAAAAGGGGGGGCAGACAAAGAAACACTACATGTATTCGTTTAAAATGTGCTACTATTTTAAATACCTTACAATATCAAGCATCTCTAGTCTTGAAGAAGCATAATTCAGAGCATGGCCAGTAATCCTTCCCAGATGCTTGAGAGAACAAGACAGGATAAGAGGTTCAAGGCCTGCCTCTGCCACAGAGTCAGTCTAGAGCTAATCTGAGCAACTTTGTGAGAGCTATCTCAAAATAAAATATAGAAAAGGAGCTAGGGATGTGAATGTAACTAATAAAGGAAAACAGGCAGAACCTGAAATGAGGAGTTTTGACAATAAGAGATAGTGTGGAATCTACAGAGTCACAGTGGACAAGGAACATGAAAGAAGCAAGTAATAGAGCTAGGACTAAGGTTGTAATAGCCCCAGCCAGTACTTCTCTCTGTTCTGTAACAGTGTAAATGTATTGTTTCTGAGGTACTCATGAAGGCACTGCTGCTCTCTTGGAGATTAACAGCAGTGTCTTAGGCTGATGCTCCATACATAGATGTAGATATAGGGTAATAGTTCTGGAAATTTGCAATTGAATTCTAGTTATTTGTGAGAGAAGCAAGTTATCGTGAGACACCATGATCACTTTTGAGGTAGTGATCTTTAGATAAAGGCCTTAAATAAAAATCTGGAAATTAATTTGAAAATACCATTATAGGCATCAGAATAAAATTACTAGGGAATCTTATATAATTTCGGAGCTTTGGGACTCTTAGAGATCATGTTCAACTGAAGATATGAAGACACTAGAAGCTTCTGTGGTAGCTATCTGTAACAATTTATATTTCATAGAATCATTGACAGCAGTAATATGAGAATCAAAGTAAGATCTCATAGCTCTTTTTGAAGTCATAAATGTTGATTTCCCTTATATACTTTTTTTTCAGTTCATGACATTTCAAACATCTGTATTCAGTTTAGTCCCTATTGTGGATGGATTTGACTTATCTTAAGAAGTAGATGGAAAAGCAGAATTACAGAAATGAATCCATGCAGGATATGTGATTTTAGTTAAATAAAATGAGGAAGAAGCTACTCTAACCAAAGCCTTGGAATGGCTTTTACTATGCTGAATTCTGCATGTACAAATATGAGTCTAACAGAACACACTAAAGCTAAAGGATTTACCCTGTAACATGGACCGTGTTATACAGAAGAACTATTTAGAAAATTAAAGCAAAATGCATAATTCTAAAGCTACAATAAAAGACTACTTTGCAGAGCTTTAAACTACTGATGCACTGAATTTGCTTCTGTAGAAAGATTGCTTCTGTAGTTGATTGCATGTCAAATAAAAACTCAGTTCTATGAGGACTCATAAAGAGCAATTTATTTTAACTTAAGGTGTATCATGCAAATGAATTACAAAGTTGCCAGGAGATGAAAGGAGTTCATTATGAGTTTCAAAAACTCTATTTCCCTTTCCATCCTTAGAAAGTTCCTGGAAGGTATTCCACATAGGTATGTTTTATACCATCACATTTTATAATTCTCCATTCTTGTTAAACTGAACCTGTCAATTATCTTCCCTAACTCTCCCTATTTTCTTGTAGTTTGGTAAGTGGACTCCACTTGGTAGGAATCAAATTCAATTGATTGCCTTTTCTCACATATGAGTGCACATTTTTTTATTAGTGGGGGGTTCATTTTTAGCGTTTATTTTATTTACATCTGTTTTCTGTTATTCCATGTAAATATAAAAAGTTAACTATATATAAATATAAATATAGTTAACTATATATAATTAGTAAATATATGTCAGAGTAATTAACTTTATCTTCATAATATGTAATTATTAGTTAACTATATATAGTAAATAAAAATTAGTATATTACAGAGATAGTAAGAAAGATTAATATTTTATTATACATTTAGAATTTCCGTATATAAATCCTTTTAGAGTGCAGTCTTGAGGCTAGAAGGGACTTCATGTCAGCTAGCCTCTGCAGAATTAACTCTTCATGAAGATGCCTTCATAAGTCCTTCTCACCATCCTCACCCTTTGCCCCTTTACATTAGTGAACTATGTGGTTGAATTCTTGACCTTTAAAAGTCAACTCAGTTATTCCTATTGTAGAATTCATAGAGCATTTTTCATTATGGCATATTTCCTTGGGTGTTGTTTCTGGTCATAACCAAATCCATTGTTACTTAGGCTTTAAAGGGTAGATCTGTCACTCTTTTTTTTGTTGTTTTTGTAGTCTGTCTGTACATGGCCTGTGGACTTAGAACAACACATCATACAGCGGGTGATGGTGCTAGATAGATTGGATCACTTAGTCAAGTAGTAGTGGTTCTATATTTATGACTTCTGTAGTCTTTCCAACCTTATTATGTATATTGCCATAGTCAATTTTCCAGGGTTTCATGTCTTCCTTAGGTTTCTTTTGCAGGTATGGTAAATTGTTGCAACTAAGTGTGAATCATTCAAGTACCCTACATGTTCATATGAGAAAAAAATATGGTGAACACACAATGAACTTTTAACATATAGGAAACTATCCATCTATTCTATATAATTTACATGAACTTCTCAACAATTTTCAATAACTTTGGTGGGTGAAACTGTTATGAGATTAGAGCTCAGTAAAGCTACACAATTCACATAAGATCTCATTTCTATTAGCTAGCAGAACTAGTTCAGAGATTGGACTCTTACCCAAGCAAGCTTATATATATATGGCCTCCACAGCAAACTCACAACTACTTATATTTTACAATGAATAAATAGTGACTGTTTTCTCTGAAAAATCTACATAATGAATCACATCACTGCTAAGATGTAGAACTTGGATATGAACCCAGGTAATTGCCTTAAAATTTAGAAAATCTCCACCAAAATATAGTTGGTATTGCAGACTTAAATATGTGGGAATAAATTTCCATTTGATTTAGATACAGGTATGTAAATGTGTGTAAGTGTGGTTTCACATCTATATTGGCATTTATATTTTATTACCATATGTGTAAATAAATTATCATATGGATCATATAGTTATATAAATACATATTAATATATGTTATATATACATATATAAACATAAAGACACATACATATATATAAAACACCATATGGCAATATTTGGAAAGATAAATATTTTTTCATTCTGTTTAATGAAGATTATAATTACATGATCAAAATTTATTTGATTGGAAACTTGCTATTTTTGGCATGTCCTATTGACTAACGTAGGGGTACTCTAGTTTAACCATATAATAGGTTCTTTTAACAGCAAGGTATGTTTAATATTTTTTATTTTTTCTGAAGGCTATTGTGGTACAGTAGTAAGATAGCTTTTGGCATCCCATGGTGCACTTTTGCCATCCCATGGTGCACTTTTGCCATCCCATGGTGCACTTTTTGAATATGGATTTCGCTTCTAACTTTGAACAAATTACTTATACTTCTCTTCCCTTTCCTAACCCTCAATACTTTAATTCACAACAGAGAAGTACTTTTCTGACCTTTCAGCCTTCTCCCTCTAATTTAGTTTTCAGAGTTGTTGAAGAGATAGTTATAAAATACTATCCAGATCATTAAGCTCCTTATAATCCACTTCTCATTTCCTTTGCTTTCACAGAATTAAATTTCTTTATCCCGAGTGTACTTTAAGCCTATCTTTTTTATTTTGTCTATATGTGACCTCTTTATCCTCACACTCTTTTGGGTGGCACTTCAGACCAAGCTCACCTATTTATAAGATAGGTTTATAACCCAGATTCTATGATACTAAACTTAATGTTTTCTATTAATGTTTTCTATTTGAAAATAATCTCCAATTAGTAAACATACAAATGTAATGTATTATTGAATTTTATTCAGAACTAATCTCAGGCATGTTTGCTATTTGATCTTATATCAAATAATAAAGATACATTTGATGAATATTTATTTCAATAGCGCTGTATTGGGTGCTGCATAACAGCAGGCTGATTTCGTCAACTGAAGACTTTCAAGTTGTAGTATGAGGAATAATAAAAGTAAGTCAAGTAGTGCTAAGGTAGATGTGACCACCCTCCCTGAAGCACCATCCTGCCTAGCAGAAAACAGATGAAGGCAGTTGTTAGGCTGCTGGGGGTGGAAGGTAGAAAAGCACACAGAATTGGTATTGACAATGCCTAGCATCTGATTTTTTTCAGGCTTGCTGTAAACTTTCTACATTAACTCAGATAAACCCTTTTCTATTCTAGTTCTCAGTTTACCCATCAGAAAGTATGAGATTGATCTAGAAATAGATGATGCATAAGACTAAATTAAACTTGATCATTGTCATTATAGATAGTTCTAATGATCTCTTAGAATAACATCTGTAATTAGCTGAGCGCCTTCTATTCACCAGACACAGTTTTAAATATGCTACGTACATCCAATCCTCATCAGAATCCTCATCAAACATGAAATGTATTGTAGCTGTGAATTTTTGCTACATCGCTTTGTGTTTCCGTGGTTTGCACTGGCACACCTGCCCAGGAGTTATCTTTAAAATGCTTTGGCTCCCTCAAAGGCTGGGTACTCGTAAACCTTCCCCTGCTACCCCAGGCTTGATCGGGGAAGTGGCAAGTCCTCGTCCCCGCACTCTAAGTCTCCCACCCCGTGCCTACCGTTGGGCATTGGCATCGTTATTGACCGATCAAAAACCAATTTAATGTCTGGATGGGTAGATCCCTGATTGAATCAAAGCCATAGAACCAATTTCCCACAATGTATGCTCTTATTATCATTCCATTTCGTATATTTAGAGGCTAAGATAGGGAGAGGTTAAGCAAGTGATGAATCTGTGATTCACACCTAGTCATTTTATATCTGGAACTAGTACCATCCCCAACCCCCAACATTCTTCGTGGTTTCTTGGGGATGCTAGGTCTTAGAGTAGAAATAGTCAAGTCATTAACTACAAGGAAACTGAAGCATCAAGCTTGCTGTAGATCATTTGATCATATTCTTTTATATTTTATAATTTACAAATTACAAAAAATGTAGGTGTAGCTTCATTATACACACCCATAGGCAGATATAGTAAATTTTTTCTTAGCATTAACATCCATCATTCCTTACTCTACATAACGACACTTCAAAATGTAAGATGCTAATGTGCACTTTGATTATGATCTTTTTAATTTTATAAATGAGATCATTTTTTTCTAGTATTTTTAAACTGTGCTAAATAATCTAGTAAAACTAATCTTATCAAAATAAATTGAATTGTACAATTGTATTTTTCTCATATATTTTCCACTTACTCATCAACTCATAAAATTTATAATTAAATTAAATATTTCATATTAATGTGAGTTGAATAAAAGCTCATAGATAACACATACACATACACACACACACACACATTCATTGCATATAACTTTTTAAGACAGAGTCTCAGTATGTAGTCTGGATGACCTGGAACTTACAGAGATCTGGGTAGATCTCTTTTTCTCAAATTCTAGAATTAAAGGCATATGCCACTATACCCCAGCTTGCATCTGCAACTTTATAATATAGGCCAGCATTTAATTATCTTATTCAATTACAGGTGAAGAATATTAAATTTAAAGGGGCAAATATGAAGTGACATTTTTAGAACACACCATAGGAAGAGGTGGCACTTGAATTTAGACTTCCCTGCTTCTAAAGTCAGCACTTCTTTCCCTATACCAATGTGCTGCCTCTGCATCATACAAATGTTATTTTATTCAAGCCTTGTATAGATCAGACACACTGCAGTTGTGGCTGCAGACCCTGGGACTAGGGTTGCTGAGTCTTTCTTACACTTTTCTAGATCTAGTGAAAGGAAAACCAGATTTTTTTTTTTTTAAATTGGATACCAGTTTTACACACTCAGTATTAGTTCAGAATCATGGAGCTATCCTTGTGGAGGTTCCCCCCTCTTAAGCAGCTATGCTTCACATTCATGGATAAGAAAAGGACTGACTAGTTAGATCAAGACTATTTCAGCTAGGAGGAAAACTCTTCATTTATATTCATGTATAAATCATTCAAGCTGCTTACTATTGGAATCTGCTTTTCTTATTTAATTGATACATTTTTAATTTTTACTAATCTCAAAGCCATATAAACAACATAGATACCTGGAGAGTAAGGCGTCATCTGTTTTTATTCATTGCTATATGTCCTGGGTTTGGTTTTGTTTTTTAATTTTGTAAATAGACAATAAATATTTATTAAGTAAATATTGAATGCATACAAATGTCAAGTGTTATGTACTTTAGCCTTGGGCTCAATTCTGGGTTCTTCTAGTTATCAGATATCATCCAATCATATCACTCAGAGAGATTATATGATGGGACATTCCAATTGTATCCCCTCAAGACCAAAATTCTCGAGAGTCTCATAAATGTACAACCTCTCCCTTCCTCTGTCGTCAGTCTCCAGCCCATAGTATGCAGATATTTGATTCCACTACTCTACTAGAGTTACTTTCCTGATAAACTTTGAGATACCTTTTATAACGCCATGGATCATGGCCCCTAAAATTTGACATTGTCAGTCTTTTCTTCCTCCTTGTTCTTGTTGTGCAATAGTCTATCTTCATTTTTCTTTTATTTTTTAGTCTATTCTTTTCAATTCTGTTCCATGGGCTTCTTTTCTTTTGTGGCAGTTTAAGTGTTAGAATTGATTAAGATTCTATCCTCAACTCATCACATAATCTCTTCATTATTTTCATTTACAGTTTAAATACCTATGGTTTCACTATTATCTACAAACAATTACCTATAGAGTCTATTGATTATTTTAGATGGTCTTATGAGATTTAAGCTTACTTTCCAAAATGCCTGCTAATCAAGTGAAAAGACAGAAGGGGGGGCAATTTTTCAGAGTTTCTGATTAGAAAATTAATAGTGGGAAAGTTTTTCCACCATTTTAGTGTGGGTGTGGGTACTGCATTTTTATACTGGATATTGTGTCCCCTATCCCATTCATATATTAAAATTGAATCTTCAGTGGCATTTGGGAGATGATGAGGTCATAAAGGTGGGGCTCTCACGAGTAGGGTAATGCCTTTGTAAACAGAGATGTGGGAACTTTATGCCATGTGAAATACAAAACAGATTGCTGTGGGTTCATCTTGGTGGGAAGTGAGCACATAGGTGGTGGAGTGATGGGAGAGGAAGAAGTGTTGGTGCCGTGGAAGAAGAAGAGAAGCTGAACGGTTTGTGCTCCATGAAGAGAGGTAGAACTGTATACACAAATGTGGTTGCTGTTCTTACTCCCTGGGAAATAGTGAACAACACTGTCCATCAATAGAGCAGGTAACAAACTCAAGTGCTAGAGGCCCTATGCCTCCTTCCTTTGAGAAACCCAACTACTTTGTGAGTTGCTGTGACTCCGAGAGCTGCCTAGGAAGAAAAGCAGAGTGAAGATCCACAAGTGATGATGGTGAGTAACAACCTGATGTGAGTAGCCTGCACTGTCACCTGAGGTCATGGTGATGTCCCAGACTGTGCTCCTGCTGGGGGCTATGTCTGGGTCCATGGCCCTGAAGCATAGGGGTCTGTGTTGATGTCTGTGGCCCATGTTACCACCAAAGACCAGGTGGATCTCCCTGGTTGGAACTGCTGCCTGGTGATATGTAGATATCCTAGGGTTCAGCAGAGCTAGCCCAGTCTGTTGCCTGGGAAGCATGGGAGAGCTGGCCCCAAGAGCAGGATACCTATCCCCACCCCCTTGCCTAGGCAAAGCCTGAGACATGGCCCTAGTGTCCCGGGTGTAGAAGAGCAGACCAAGCCAAATTTCAGTTCTTTGAGTTAGCCCACCCCAACATCTATCACATCTATGAATGGCTGGAGCATGTGAAGAGGCCTGGTCCTGCACTACTAAGGCTGTAGGATCTCCATGACACATGGTAACCACAGGAGTCCAACTGATGATCCAGTATTGATAGAGTAGCAGAAGCCAGAGTCCTCAAAGCTGACCAATGATCACTGCAATGAACATTTGCAAGCAAAGCTGTTTGGGCACAAGAGTGTACTGTATGATACACAGCAGCTCCCACGGCAAGATGCATTTTCTGTTTTCTTTTTCTTTTTTTTGTTTGCTTTTGTGTTATTTAGGTACAGAGATTACAAGGATGAAAGACAGATATAGAAGGACAGGGATATGAGCGGGATTGGGGTGCCTGATGTGAAATTCACAAAGAATCATCATCATCAACAACAACAAAATTTTAAAAAGATGGCTGTATAAAACCTGAGAACCCTCACCAGTATCAAGACACACTGCACTTTGATCTTTGATTTCCAGCATTTAAAACTAAGATGTATAAATTTCTGATTTGTGTAAGCTACCTCATCTATGGTACATGTATAGAAGCCTGAACTGATCGAGAATAAATTTGATTTCACTGTACATACTGTATTGGGGGGGCTACCATAAAATAAGTGCCTAATTAGCATATTTGATTGAATATATAAGTGAAATTATAGGAATTGAGGGGTCATTATTGTCATCATAGTGACCACTATGGTCATCAGAGTCTTCAGAGATTCTAAAAGATGATTTAGTTCCATTTACATTTTATGTATGTCAACTGTCACCTGAGACATGGAAGATGTCTGTTCAGACTGTGTCTGTGTGTAAGCACATGCTTGTTAGTGTGTGTGCATATTCATATGTATTTGTATATACATGTTTGTGTGTGTGTGTGTGTGTGTGTGTGTGTGTATGTGTGCATAGAGCAAAAGTCAGTGTTAGGTGCCTTCTTCAATTGCACTTCCCTGAAAGTTTTGATATAATATCTCTCACTCAATCTATATCTCTGTGATTGACTAGACTGGCTGGCCAGAAAGTCCCTGGGACATTCCTGTCTGGCTCTTCAGTACTGGGATTACAGGTGTGTACTGCTCAGCTTTATACATGGGTTCTTGGGACACAATTCAGTCCTTACACTTGCATGGTAAGCATTCTACTCACTCAGAGGAATTTTTTCAGGATGTTGAAGCTTTTGTACTTGTAAACAAAAATAGCAAACAAAATAGAGTTAGAACATAGCTACACCAGCTTTGCTTACTCATCAAGCCCTGCCCCCCAAATCTGTTGTGATTTTGAGATTATTTTCCTACCTATGAATTGGCATTAGCAGGTGACAGAGAAGAAAGTTGGTAGAAATTTACCTCATATTACATACTTAATAAAATTGTTTATATATATATATATACATATATATACACACACACACATATATATATCCTAGTACTAACTTTGGCACAAAGCAGCTGCTCCTTGATATTTCCCACTTAATCGGCCTGTGCCCCTTAAATACATAATTTAGGATGAATCTGGAACCTTGTAATTATGCTGATCTAAACAGTGATTGGTTTTAAAAACCTGTAGGAGGGAAATATCATGGGAAGAAAGTTGAGAGCATATTGTCTTCAGCATGAGCAGTAACTGAAAATAGATCACTGCATTCGAGTTTCTAGTCGTGCTTGGGAATGTGCCGACTGAGCACAACACGGCCCCATCCTGGGGCTCTGCCAACTCTGCCCTCCCTATGTGTAGCACAGGTACATCTGTGCTCTTAGCCCAAATTGTACATTTTAAAGCAATTCAAGCACAGTTGGTTCCAATAGGACCTATGGGGGAACTGCAGAAGAACCTAGCATCTAGGACTGCTGAGTATCTGCCTGTATCTCAAGAGCATCACCTTTCTGCAGACTGAAGAGGATGTTAACCTATTTTCAGGAAGAAATGCTCACCTTGTCTTTTTCTCACTCTTACCATTACTTTTGTCAGACTTGAACACTCCCAATTTGAGTTTAAATCTCTAAGACTAGTATGTTTGTAGTCTAAAAATTTGAACTATAACTTGTAGAAAGAAGTTGTGATAGTTTTAAAGAAAATTAAAACCTTCATTCATTAAGAAGAATTGAAGGTTGCATTTATTGGTTATATTAATCTTTTTGTGTTTTTATATTAATATTTTGTGGGGAAGGCTAGTGTTTGATATATTGTCTTTTCCTATTGCCAAGCAGGCTGAAAACTCATGGACAATCCTTCTGCCTCAGTCTCCCAAATGATGAAATTATTAGCATGAACTACTCCATCAGACTCCTAACTTGTTTCTTTATTGATTTTTTAATTGTAACTACTTAAATAGGTACAGTCTTTTAAGAATACATAGATATTAATATTTATCTATTTAAAAATCTTTAGGAATACTACAAGATCTTACAGTAAGGTTTTAAATAAGGGCCTATCTGACTTATGCTTTAGTGATTTCTCAAAAACCTTTATTCTGTCTTCTTTACTTCCTAGCTGAACCCTCTCATGGTCTCTGGATTGTATCTCTAAAGAGTTACAAAGTAAACAACATCCACTCTCCACTCTTTTCTCCTTCCTACTTCTTTCTAGAACTGTCTGTCTTCCCTCACTTCTGTTTGTAGATAGATCTTATGACATTATTATAGGTCTTTAAATATTACTTTTTGTTTAATATCTTCCTCCAAATCTTTAGATATGAATCAAATAATTTTAAAAATAACCACTTGCTCTCCATGTTTCCTGGTAGTGTTAGAAAATTCCATGTATAATTTATACCAAAACATGTGTGAAGAGACACCATGACCATGCCAACTCTTATAATGGAAGACATATAATTTGGGGTGACTTACAGTTCAGAGGTTTCATCCATTATTGTCATGGCAGTAAGCATGGCAGCACTCAGGCACACATGGTACAGGAGAGGTAGCTGAGAGTTCTACATCTTGATTCATGGGTAGTAGAAGGAGAATATGTGCCATACTGGGCAGAGCTTGAGCATAGCCACGCCTATTTCAGCAAGGCCACACTCCATAATAGTGCCACTCCCTATGGGCTAAGTATTCAAACACACAAGTCTTGGGAAGCACTCCTATTCAAACTATCCCAAATGTTGCTATTAATTTTTATTACTTAGCTGATTTGGGAGAATAAAGGAGTAAGTAAGGAGAAAATGAATAGGAATGAGAGTAGAGAGAAAGAAGAATTGACAGAATGAATTTAGAATGAGAGGATTGAGTTTAGGACCCTGGAACATGTACCCTGGGTTTGTTGATTAACTTTTGCACATCTCATTTCCCCTATATGGAAACTCATCTGGATGTTCATGTCCTAACATGGCTAGTGTAAGATTGATGAAGACTTAGATATCCAAATATTTACAGCTTCCAAAGAGCTTTACAATGTCAGGTGAGTAGCAAAGATATACTTACTCAGTATTTTACAAGCAATCGGTGGATCTGACATATATTTTTTTCTTCTTTTTGCCTGTTTCCTCAATATTTTGGTTCATAAATTATTATTATATTGATAAACTCTTGTCTACTATGTGATCATGACTGCTTAGTGCAGGATTTGGAAGAAGCAATCTCTTACCTGCTGCTGTAACTCTGAAATAAGGCATAATAATATTACTTTAAAACTGCAACACAGTTTGATAAGCCAAAAATAAACCAAGAGTCTAAAGTAGGTATGGGAACATGACTCATAAGATTCTATAAGCTGAGAGCATACAAGTTAGATATAGGCTGAGGAAATTTCATGGTGTAAATCTGCAACCAAATATTTGTAGCTATATTAAATAAGGGCCTGGGTTATTGCAGACACACAATAGTGGGATGTTTTTTCTTTTTAACATGTTGCGTCTTAACTGCCAGACTGCCTTTCACTTTCTGAAGTAGTGAGTTCTTAAACATAAATTTATAATGACTTAGTTACTGATCAAATATGTATATATATATGCTGCCTTCCCTTTTCAATTCTTTAATATTGTGACTAATGAAGATGCATGGAATAAGCAACCTCATCTGTTTCCTTGAGAAGGAGTTCTTTGCCTTGGAGATATATCATCTCAGGTCTAATTTCTCTTTCTTACTGCCTGTCAATATGTATATGTTTATGCCTCTGAGTTCTTCAAAGAAACTGAACAAGTAGGACATGTGGATATACAAAAAGAATAAAGAGGCTAGTGGGTACCAAATCTACACTGAGGCCTGGCAGGAGAAATTCCCCAAAGAGCCAATGTTGGAAGAGCAATTCAAAAACAAGCTGTGGAAATGTTTGCTCTTAATAAAGTAGGCTGAAGTTTTGCTCAATCCATGCCTTCCACTGATCATATGAGGCCCACATACATTATGGGAAATAATATGCTTAAAGTTCACAGACTGAGATGTTAATCTCATCCCAAAATACTTTTTATTAATACCTAAGATTATGAAGTATTTTTATAAAGAGAATCTATTGTATAATATGACAAGAAGATACTTAGAGTTTCATTGCACTGATTTCATATTGAGTAAAATAAGAAAACCCAAAGATCCAGCTACCACACAAAAAAAAATCAATACTTTGTGTATTTATTTATTTATTCATTTACTTTTCATTCCAATAGCAGCCCCCTCTCCTTTCATTTCCTATGCCCCAGCCTCCCCTCTCCTTCTTCTCTAAGAATAACCCCACCCCAAGCCTGTGGCACATCAATTAATGGAGGACTAGAATTATCCTCTTTCACCGATGCCAGACTTGGTAGCCCCGTTAGGGAATCGGATCCACAGGCAGGCTCTGGATTCAGGGACAGGCCCTGTTCTGGTTGTTGGGGGACCCACATGAAAAATAGGCTGCACACCTGCTACATATGTACATGGCCTAGGTCTAGCCCATGATCTCGGTTTGTGGTTCAGTCTCTGAGATCCCCCAGGTGTTCAGGTTAGTTGACTCTGTTGATCTTCCTATGGAGTTCCTACCTTTCCAGCTCCCTCAGTCCTTACCCCAATGCTTCCAAGGACTCCCCAAGCTCCGTTTAATGTTTCACTGTGGGTCTTTGCATCTGTTTCTGTCAGCTGTTGGATGGAGCCTCTCAGAGGTCAGTTATGCTAGGATCCTGTCTACAAGTATAACAGAGTATCATTAATAGTGTCAGGAATTGGTTCTCAATTTGGGACAGCCATTGGTTGGACCATCCCCCCTGTTTCTGCTCTTTGTCTCTGTACATCTTATAGGCATGACACATTTGAGTAGAAGGTTTTGTGGTTGGGTGGCTGTTCTTATCCTTCCACTGGCAATCCTGCCTGGCTACAGGAAGTGGCCACTTAAGTGGCCACTGCTAGGAGTTTCAGGTAGAGTCACCCCCATAGACATTGGCTTGGTCTCTGGCTTGTCCTAGAAATGCCCCCTAGCAAGTTTCTGTTTTCTCTCCCACACTCTCCCTACACCTGAGACCCCCAACCCTGTTCCCCTCTGCATCTTCTGTCCCACCCAGGTCACTGTCCTATCTCCACCTATAATATTTATTTTATTTTCCCTTCTAAGAAAGATTCAACCATCCTCCTTTGTGCCTTCCTTGTTCATTGGCTTCTTTGGGTATGTGGATTGTAGCATAGTTATCTTGTATTTTATGGCTTATGTCTACTTATAAGTGAGTACATACCATACATACCCTTTTGGGTGTGGGTTACCTCACTTGGAATGATATTTTTCTATCCATTTGCCTGCAAATTTCATGATGTCCTTGTTTTTAATAGCTGAGTAGTATCCTACTGTATAAATGAACTATATATTCTCCATATAGATGATCTCTGATCCTTTTTTAAAAATTGTTTTAATTTTTTTGTTTATTCTTTTTCATACAGTACATGCTAACTGTAACCTCCTCTTCATTTACTTTTCCCAAATCCTCTTCTCCCTCTTCCTTTCTCCAGACCCACTGTTTTTCCATTTCCCTCCAGAAAAGAGCAGAACTCCCAGGTAATATCAACCGAACATGTCATAGCAAGATGCAACAAGACTAGGTACAAACCCTCATATCAAGGCTAGGTGAGGCAACTCTGTGTGAGGAAAGGGCCAAAGAGCAGGCAAAAGAGTCAGTGTCAACCCCAACTCCCATGGATAGAGGTCCCACAAAAATCCCAAGCTAACCAACTACAGCATGTATGCAGAGGACATAGTGTAGACCCATGCAGGCACTGTGACTATTGCTACAGTCTCTGAGCCCCTATGTGCCCTGGTTAGTTGATAATGTGGGCAGTGTTCTCCTAGTGTTCTTGATCCTTTGCCTCTCACAGCCCAATATTTGGCTGTGGTCTCTGCATCTGCTCCCATCAGCTACTAGAACAAGCCTCTCTAATGAGACTGTGCTAGGCACCAATCTATGAGAATAGCAGTTTATCATTAGGTATCATTCATTGAGGTTATTTTTTCCATTTCTTTTTTTCTTTCTTTCTTTCTTTCTTTCTTTCTTTCTTTCTTTCTTTCTTTCTTTCTTTCTTTCTCTGTTGGGTTTGGTTCTATCTTTCTCTGGGCCCTCCAGCTTCTGGTTTCTGGCCATCCAGGCAGTGCTGGCATGGACTCCTTCTCATAGCTCAGGTCTCAAGTTAGACCAGTTATTAGTTGGGCTACTCCCATAAGCTCAGAGCCACCATTGCCCCAGCACATCTTGCAATCAGGACAGGTTGTGGGTCAAAGGTTTTGTGGCTGGGTTGGTGTCCCAGTCACTTCCCATCACTGGAAGCCTTGCCTAGTTAGAGATGTCTGGTTCAGGGTCTATATCCAACATTACTAGTAGCCCTTGCAAGTGTCATCCTCATAAGTTCCAGGAAGTTTCTCCTGCACTAGGTTTTCACATCTCTCCATAAGTGCCCCCTATTCTAGTTGTCTCTCCTCATACTCTCCCCCTTCCCACCAACCTTATCCTTCCTGTGCTCATGCAAACTACCTCCAGTTCACCAGCAAAATCAATTCTATTTTCCTTTCCCATAGAGATTCATGCATCTCCACTAGAGCCCTCTTTTTATGTAGCCACTCTGGCTCTATAGATTATAGATTGTCCTTTATTTAAGAGCTAATGTCTGGTTATAAATGAGTACATAGCATGTTTGTCTTTCTAGGTCTAGGCTGTTTTGCTCAGAATGATTTTCCCGTCATGTAGGCTTCTGTATTGTCCCATTGAGGATGTAAAGTTTTTCAGTTTTGTGAGGTCTCATTTCTTAATTGTCGAATCTTAGTGTCTTTGTTATCCATGTTCTGTTTAGGAAGTTATCTTCTGTGCGAATGTGTTCAAGACTACTCCCCACTTTCTCTTCAATCAGGTTCAGTTTTATGTATTATATTAAGAACTTTGATGTACTTGACCTTGAGTTTTGTGCAGATGTGTAGATATTGATCAATTTGCATTATCCTATATGCAGATATCCAGTTAGACCAGCACCATTTATTGAAGGTGATTTCCTTTCTCCATTGCCTATTTCTGGCTTCTTTATCAAAAGTAGGGTGTCTGTAGGTATGTGAATTTATATCTCAGTCCTCAATTCAATTCCATAGATCTATGTGTCATTATGCTAATACCTTGTGGGTTTTATTGCTATAGCTCTGTAGAACAACTTGAAAGCAGGGACTATGATAACGCTGGAGGTATCTTTATCGTTCAGGATTGTTTTAGCTATCCTGGGTGTTTTGTTTTTCTATATGATATTGAGTATCGTCCTTTCAAGGTCTGTAAAGAATAGTGTTGGAATTTTGATGGGAAATTCATTAAATCTGTAGATTGCTTTTTGTAGAATGGTCATTTATACTATGTTAATCCTACTGATCCATGAGCATGGGGCATCTTTCCATCTTCTGATATCATCTTCAATTTTTTTCATCAAAGACTTGAAGGTTTTGTCAACTGAGTCTTTTAAAATCACAGTTGTGCAGTTGAGTTTCTCTAACCTTCATTATTTTGTATCCTGAGTTATCACGTAACTATTCTATAAGTTTTGAAATCAGTAGTAACTTATCATTTTGTTTTATGTTAATTTTTTATATGGACTTGCTTTGCTTGATAATTTAAATTACTGTCAATTTTCTGAATTGTAAATAGTGTTTTAGTGAACATATTCATAAATAGAAATCTCTACTTTTTATCACATTTCTGAGTTAAGGACAATAGATTTGGGAGAATGGATATTTTACAAAATGCCAAATAGGATGATCAGAACTGTAGGTTTAGGTTGCTGTTGAGACTTTCTTTACACAGAATTAGTAAAATCTCTATCATATTAGAAAGAAAGGAGATATTTTAAGATGAAGTACAGAATAATCAAGTTTCTAGAACAGTTTTCCCATGATACTTTGTTAGATGTTTAATAGATTTTAGTTTAGATACTTTGTAGGAGTCAGTATTGCTTAGAAAGATCACATTAGCGAGATTTAGGGACAATATTGCTAATATAGTTGTTCAGACAAAGAACAAGGGTTTGGCTAAAGGATGCTGGTTGCCATGAGGACTACTTACATAGATAAAACTTTGATTAATCAATAAGTACTTCCTTAACTGAATCTCCTATTTCCTCTAATAGTATGCTTCAAAATATGCAGGTATTTGTCACAACTTGGGTTGGAGAAAGTCTTCTGTAGCTTTAAATATAGTGTTGTATTCTGAAGCATTTTGACAGAAATACAGAAAAATTATGGCAAACATGTTTGTTGGCTTGTTTTATTTTCCTTTGTAAAAAGGAAAGAGGAAATTTAAAATGGTTTGAAAATTGCTTCATTTTCTCTTCTAATTTGCATTAGTTCTTTGAAAATTTGATACAACAAATTTATCTTGATCATATTCACTTTCATTCTTCCATAAACTCTCAGATCTACACTGTTTTTCTACTTGCTCCCCAGCAAGGACTCTCCCACCTTCTTAACATGTCTCAGAGACCCAGAAGAGGGCTTCAAACAAGAGTAGATGGAAGTGTTAAGTACCCTTTTATTAAATATTAAATAAATATCCAAATATTAAGTAACGTTGACTGTCAGCTTCAGAAGAGCCCTGGGTCTTCTCCACATCCTTTATTTGCCATTCCTCAGGCTGGTGTCCTGGACCATACAAAAATACTAGCTAAGGACCAACCTGTGTATTAGCCTGCAAGTCTAGCTTGTCCATGGTGTCTGCTTCAAGTTTTTGCTTAGCTTTTTTCTATGACTTCCATCACTGATAGACAATGTCCTGAAAGCATAAGCTAAGTACACCCCCTCCTCACTTAAGCTGCCTTTGGTCGGTGTGCTTTATGACAGCACATAAAGGAATAGAACAGAAATCGTCTCAGTAACTCCATCTGATAACTATTGCTGTTCCTAAGTCAACCTCTATACTACCTTCTTTAAGATGGCTTCCTTCTCTAAATGTAGACTCTCCATATATTTCTTGACAGAGAAGATTAGAGATATCAAAAAGGCTCTGGCAGAGCCTCTCGGGAGACAGCTATGTCAAACTCCTTTCAGCAAGCATTTTTTGGCATCCACAGTATTGTCTGGGTTTGGTGACTATATATGGGATAGATCTCCAGATGGGGCAGTCTCTGGATGGCCTTTCCTTCAGTCTCTGCTCTACACTTTCTCTCTGTATTTGCTCCTGTGAATATTTTGTTCCCCTTTCTAAGAAGGATCAAAGCACTTTGGTCTTACTTATTCTTGAGCTTCATATGGTCTATGAATTATATCTTCGGTATTCTAAGCTTTTGGGCTAATACCCACTTATCAGTGAGTTCGTACCATGTGTGTTCTTTGTGATTGGCTTACCTCACTCAGGATGATATTTTCTGGTTCCATCCATTTGCCTAGGAATTTCATGAAGTCATTGTTTTTAATAGCTGAGTAGTACTCCATTGTGTAAATGTACCACATTTTCTGTATCCATTCCTCTGTTGAAAGACATCTGGGTTGTTTCCAGCTTCTGACTATTATAAATAAGGTGCTATGAACATAGTGGAGCATGTGTCCTTGTTATATATTGGAGAATCTTTTGGGTATATGCCCAGGAGTGGTATAGCTGGGACCTCAGGTAGTATTATGTTCATTTTTCTGAGGAACCACCAGACTGATTTCCAGAGTGGTTGTACCAGCTTGCAATCCCACCAACAATGGAGGAGTGTTCCTCTTTCTCCACATCCTTGCCAGCATCTGCTGTCACCTGAGTTTTTTATCTTAGCCATTCTGACTGATGTGAGGTGGAATCTCAGAGTTGCCAGAGCCTGACAAATACAGAGGAGATGTTTTGGACTGAGCTCAGGGTCCCCAGTGGAGGAGTTAGAGAAAGGACTGAAGGAGCTAAAAGGGTTTGCAAGCCCATAGGAAGAACATCAATATCAACCAACCAGACCCCACAGAGCTCCCAAGGACTAAGCCACCAACCAAGAGTACACATGGAGGGACCCATGGTTCCAGCTGTATATGTAACAGAGGATGACCTTGTCAGCCATCTTGGGAGGAGAGGCCCTTGAAGGCTCAATGGATGCCCCAGTGTAGGCGAATTCGAGGGCAGGGAGTCAGGAGTGGGTGGGTGGGTGAACACCCTCATAGAGGCAGGGTGAGGGGGTTTGGGATAGGGGGTTTCTGGGGGGATAGGGAAAGGGGATAACGTTTGAAATGTAAATAAAGAAAATAACCAATTTATGTAAGAAAAGGGCTTTACTTTGTATTTGATTATATTAGCCCCATTTTACTTGCCCACATGATTCACTAGGACAATACTCCAGTCCTGGGAAAGGCCATCTATATTGTGTTTCTACTAGAATGCCTACATAGGCTATTTTAACCTTAGTAAAATTCAATTTCTTATCTTGTACAATGGAAAGATGATACATACAAGAACTTCTTGGAATTATGGTGAGTATTCAAATGATAAACATGCAAGTTATTGAGACAGACACCAAGCCAGCTTTTCTGCTGCTGCTCTTGCTGTCCCCTGGAGCTTCCGTGGGGTCTTTGATTTAACAGTATCTTTATCCTTGGTTTTTGTTTATTTGTTTGGTTTGGTTTGTTTTCATCAAAGCACAAGAATGTTCTCTAATCCAAAGGTTGTCAGACTTCAAATAAAAAAAAAAAGCATATTTTGGTTTCACCTCCATACTTTTTCAGATCCACCTCTGAAATGTAATTGGTGTATGGACATAACCAACAGAAGCATGTTTGCTGATTGGAAGCAGAGAGGATGGGAGGTGGCAGTAAGAGGTCATTGGAAAGTAATAGTAGCGCTTTGGGGTCACTTGAAAAGAGACCAAGTGAATTGTAGAGGGACATCCCAGGAAGGAAATAATTTTTTTAATGCCCTGACTCTACATATTTCTGAAAAAAAATGTCTACTTTTACAAACAAAATGTATAGAAATTTCTCAATTTGTAATGGGTTATATCTTAATAAATGCATTATATTCATTGGGACATAGTATCATATTACACATCACCATCCCAGTGAAAGTTTAAAATTGAAAAGCTGAAGTTCAGTTTCTGCTAAATACTTACTACATTCATATGGTCAAAAAGTTGAAAAACTGTAACTTGAACTATAGACCATTGATCAAGTTCTGGATGTTGCTGAATGTGTGGAGTTTTTTCAGATATAATTTAGCTAAAATGTTTTAATTAAAATATTATGTTTTAATTAAATATTCTTCTATTGTGTTTAAATAATTTTTTAGATGTTGACACAGATCATTAAAGGTAGAATTTACAGTGCCAAAACAAGGGCACCACAGATGGTTAGTGACAGAACTTGCACTGAGTACACAACAGGCAAGATAGAGTATATTAGTCTTCTCATTATAAAGCAGAATAGAAGGAATTAGTTGTCTAACAGATGTACTTTCTCCAGGTTCTGGAGGCTAGGGATTCATGATCAAATAGTCTTGAACGTTGGCCTCTTGAAGGCTTTCCTCTAGCCTTACATATGCCTACCTTATTCTGTCATATGGCCTGTCTTCCTTGTGAATACTCAGAAAGAAAGCTCACTGAAAGCTCTTTCTATAAGAACTCCAGTCTGTTTTAACCTTGAGGGCCCATTATTCTGACCTCATTTAATATTAATTCTTCTGTAGAGACCTCCTCAACAGATACACTGACACTGAAGCTTTGGGCCTCAGTACATGGAAGCAAACAAATATAGACCTTCAATGTGTGAAAAAGAAGCTGTTATACATATGACAGCAACTAATTCAAGAATGGGAGTGGTCAGCCAAAGGACTCTATGAAATTATTTTTTAGGTTTACATTGGGAGAATATAGAGAAGCAGCCAGAAAATGAAGAGGAAGAGTGGGAGGATCATCCAAATAGGAATAACTATCTGAACATTCATAGGAAGAAAGAGAAAACACATGACATGTTGGAAGGAAATAATACATTTGTGTAGTGACTACTTACAATAGTAATAAGTGCTGGTAGGTAAAAAGTAAATGGAGCAGGCTGAGGGTTAGAAATACAGGTGGATTGAATTAACCTTCAAATCCATGTTAAAGTCAGCGTCATAAACTTAGAGAAATGGGAAGAGTCTCTAGACCTTCACCAGACAAGAAGGGAGGGAAGAAAGAAAGAAAGACAGAAAAACAGAAAGAGAGAAAGAATGAAAGAAAGAAAGGAAGAAGGAATAAAGAAAGAAAGGAAGGAAGAGAAAGAAAGAAAAATAGAAATCAAGAGACAGACAGAAAGGAAGGAAGGAAGAGAGAGAGAAAGAAAATAGAAATCAAGAAAGAGAAAGAAGAAAGGAAGGAAGAAAGGAAAAGAGAAAGAGAGAAAAAGAAAAATAGCAAGAAAGAATCAGACAGAAAGAAAGAAGAAAGGAAAGAAAGAGAAAGAAAGAAAAAGAAAAGAAGGAAGGGGATTGATTTGTACAAGGAGCTTTATTATGGAAATTATCTAGCATGATTTTAGAGGATGAGAATTCCAACACTGTAACATCTAGAAGCTGGAAAACCAGGTAAGTCAACTCTATGCAAAACTGGAAAAATCTAAGGTTCAGGAGTTCTGCAATCCAGAGGCTAATGATTCTATTCCCACCTTTTTTTCTCTTATAAAATTTTATTTCTTTATTAAGATATTTTCTAAAATGATTTAATTACCACTTTTGGTTTAATGGTACCACTGGGGTTTTGTGGTCTTGTTTACTAGAAAGATATTCTTTATTATTTTGCCCTTTTGTTCTATTTGTTTATGTGTGTGATTGTGTATGTGTATATAGGCATGATTATGTATGTGTACAGTTGGATGGTTGAAGACACTGGTGAAGGTACAGTTTTTTCAAACTACTAATTCAAGTGCTGACCTTCATTTTCTGGAAATATTCTCAAGACACATTTATACATATTTTGTCAGCTATTTTGGCATGTCATAATTCAATAAAGTTAGTGCATAATATCAACCATCATGGGGACAACAGACTTTAGTTTCTGGGAACAGTGGTTAGACTTCATTCAAAATATATGAGATAGTTTCAAGACATTATGCTAGAAGAGACTGATGGGAAAGATGGGTAGATATATAGATATGTAGATAGATAGATAGATAGATAGATAGATAGATAGAAAGACAGACAGATAGACAGATAGACAGACAGATTATATAGATAAGCAAACAGATACTTTCAGGTATACATGTATAACATAACTTACTATCATTCAAAAATTCCACAGGGCATTTTTTTCTTTGCTGTCTCTCTCTCTCTCTCTCTCTCTCTCTCTCTCTCTCTCTCTCTCTCT
>JADRCH010000114.1:3978135-4163227 GCA_019843965.1 Rhynchomys soricoides
CTCTCTCTCTCTCTCTCTCTCTCTCTCTCTCTCTCTCTCTCTCTCTCACACACACACACACACACACACACATCTCTCTCATTTATTAATTAATCTATTTAGAGTGCATAAGATTCTTCTGCACACAGATAAGTACTGAGGAAATCAGAAAAACTTAAACACTCATGCTTGTCTCTTCAAAGGATGATTTTTATTTTACCTGTTTACCATCAAGAAAGCTGGGAATGAATATAGTTTATAACCTGGTGATCTTTTGCTACCTGTGGGTGCAGGCTTCACCAGAACTCCCCCAGGCTATTATGTTGGTTTACCCCATACTGACCTCCCTGCTCCTAGATCATGAGCACTACTTCTCCACCAATAAAGCCCATTCTTATGAGAGTTGTCACTTGTACTTTACAACACCCTAGCTATGTTGTAACTTCTATGTTATCTATAGGAACAGGCCAATCTTGATTTCTACAGGCTATTACATTATTACATTTACCACACTCATTTCCCTAGACCTTTACCTTGAATATTGTTTCTGAGTCAATGGAACCCGTCCTCTGGAAGATGTTTCAATATATACATGTCTTAAGCTTTGCTGTACACATAGAATTGAGTTAATTATAATCAGGAAATGTTGTTTTTTTTTTCAAAATTATGCTGTGCTTACATATAGCTAAAATAATCTACCTGCTATCATATTCCAGAAAGATGAACAAACATTAGCTAACTAAGTTGTGTTAAGCCAGATTTGTTTCTTGCTGAATGTGGATGATTTCTCTGCTGGATATAGTGTTTACAGAGAGTCTCACAAATTCCTTCATCAATTACTAAATCTATACTCTCTTTCAGGCATCAAACACCTAAGAATGTAATCATTTTAATTTAATGTTTTCATTAAGTTGTTAAGAATTTCATACTATGGGTCATAGGTACCTCCTACTCACCCCTCTAATTCTTTAATCCACCATCTTCTCACCAAGTCTAATTTTGTGCCATATTTTTAAAAATAATACACTGTGTCCAATGATGTCTATACACTGATGAATATGGGACCACTGATGAAGGTTTGGACATGGTAAAACAACTGTACTCATGAACAGCTGGGGTTGTCTGTAGAAGAACTGCACAAAATGAAGCCAGTCAACATTTTAGCATGCCTTGAAAAGGAGCTCATGAACCCTCACCCATATCAGAGCAGTTATTGACAGTTGATAGCTTCTGAGAAGGAAGCATAATTTTTTTCTTTAAGGATATATTGTTTTTAAGTAAAAGACTTTTCTATTTTCTTTTAAAGCCATCACCAGAGAGGCTTCCTGCAGCACCAGATGGGAGCAGGTAAATAGACCCACAACTAGACATTATTCAGAGAGATCTAAATAGGTTTCCATTGGGTCCCTCCCCTAAGAAATCCAGGGACTCTGCCGAAGAGGAGGAGGAAAGACCATAGGAATCAGAGGGGATGGAGGATACCAGGAAAACATGACCCACCAAATCAGCTAAGCAGGACTCACATGGGCTCACAGAAACTGAAACACAGAAAGAAGAAGCACAGGGCCTGCATGGATCTGCACCAGGTCCTCTGTGTATATGTTATGTTTGTCAGCTTCGTGGTTTGGTGGAACTCCTAACAGTGGGAGTGGGTGTATCTGTGACTCTTAATGTCTGCTCTTGGGTCTCTTTCCCTCCTATTGGATTGCTTTGTCAAGCCTCAATAGGAGGGGTTTTGCCTTGTCTTACTGTATCTTGTTTTGCCCTGTTTGGCTGTCACCTATTGGAGGACTGCTGTTTTCTGAAATGTAAAAGGAGGGGCTGTGAATCTAAGGGAGAGGAGAGTAGGGGTTAGCTGTGAGGAAAAGAGGGAGGGGAAACTGTGGTCAGGATGAGTGGATTGAGAGAAGAATGCTTTCAATTTAAAAAGTTATCACTGTACTGAAATGATGACTTTATATTACATAAATGCAATGAACAAGAAGAACACATGAGAACAGAAAACTTACCCCCTAGGAGGTATATTAAGGTAACAGCAAACTATCTCTATAATAGCAAATTCATCTCGATTGTGGCTTGGCTTACAGGGTATGTGCATCTAGCATTTATTCTCCTGTCACTATGGAAGATAAAATGAATGTTGTTTGGAGAAACAGGCAAGACTGATAGTGTGCTTTAATTTTACTTTTTTTCCTTTCTTTCTTTCTTTTATATTTTGGATTGAAGTAGTTCTATTCTTTTTGAAGTAAACACTGAACCGAAAGACCAGCGTTACAATGAATATCCAATAACCATTAGAGAATTGAAATACAGAGTTGGCAGATATAAATGAAACTGCTCCTTGACAGTACATTCTCTCTGCTAAAATGAACTTATTTCTGAAACAAAACACTATATGTGACTTTTAAGGGATGTAGGAGTAGGTAGAAGGTTATTCTGACATGCAGTGAATTCCTTGCACCAAATATATCTTTGATACGAACATTCTCAATACGAGAAACTTTCCCCCCTCTCTGTTTTGTTCTCCTCTTTCCCTCCCTCTACAGGGAGAGAAAAGTGGGGTTGTGTCTCATTTAACTATTAGAATGATGTCCATTCATGGTGCTTCTAGATTATGAAGTGGCAGTCACTAAGGGATGAGATCTCTGTTTCCTAGAGAAGTCACTCACTTTAAAAAAAAAAAACAAAAACAAACAAACAAACAAACAAACCAAAAAACCTGGATTAGTCCCAATGGGTAAAGCAAAACTGTTGAAAATGAATTTCAGATCAATCTCTTACCTCCAACAGTTGCTGCAGGACTTCCAATCACATTAGTGCCTCTTCAGCTTAAGCCAGAATTTATAGCATAAATTCAACATTTTTCAATTCTTAATCAACCCAGAGGTCATTCTCTTCAAAGTGAAGCTTTGCTGCTCCCCCTTAAAAAAAAAAAAAAAAAAACAATCAATGATGAAGGAAGGGCGGCTGCTCTCATGCTGCCACAGCATAAGCACAAAGTGTAATGTAGCACTCTAGGGGAGGGAGACACCCTTAAAATTGTAACTCAGAGAAACTTGGTTTGACTATCAGTGTGATTTCTTTTCATTTCTATTTTTTATTTTTAGTTTTTTTTTTGATTGGATATTTTATTTATTTACAATTCAAATGTTATCCCCTTTCCCTGTTTCCTCTCTGTAAACCCCCTATCCCATCCTCCCTTACCCCACTTTTATAAGAGTGCTCCCCCACACACATACCCATTCCTGCCTCACCACCTAGCATTCCTCTACACTGGAGCATCAAACCTTCACAGGACCAAGGGCCTCCCCTTCAATTGATACCAGATAAGGCCTTTTCAGCTCCTTCAGTCCTTCCCCTAACATCTCCATTGGGGTCTCTGTGTTCAGTCTGATGGTTGGCTGCAAGCCTCCACATCAGTATTGGTTAGGATCTGGCAGAACCTCTCAGGAAACAGCTGTATCAGGCTCCTGTCAACGAGTACTTCTTGGCATCCACAATAGTGTCTGGATTTGGTGTCTGCATGTGGAATGCATCCCTAGGGGGGGTAGTCTCTGGATGGCCTTTCCTTCAGTCTCTGGTCCATGCTTTGTTCAGAGAACCAAATAACCCTATTAAAAAATGAGGAACAGCTCTAAATAGAGAATTCTAAACTGAGGAAACTCAAATGGCTGAGAAGCACCTAAAGAAATGTTCAACATCCTTAGTCATCAGGGAAATGCAAATCAAAATGACCCTGAGATTCCATCTTATACCAGTCAGAATGGCTAAGATCAAAAACTCAGATGACAGCAGATACTGGTGAGGATGTGGAGAAAGAGAAACACTCCTCCATTGCTGATGGGATTGCAAGCTGGTACAACCTCTCTGGAAATCAGTCTGGTGGTTCCTCAGAAAATCAGAGAATCCAGCTATACCACTCCTGGGCATATACCCAGAAGATGCTCCAACATGTAATAAGGACACATGCTCCACTATATTCATAGCAGCCTTATTTATAATAGCCAGAAGCTGGAAACAACCCAGATGTCCCTCAACAGAGGAATGGATACAGAAAATGTGGTACATTTACACAATGGAATACTACTCAGCTATTAATAACAATGACTTCATGAAATTTGCAGGCAAATGGATGAATCTAGAAAATATCATCCTGAGTGAAGTAACTCAGTCACAAAAGAACACACATGATATGTATTCAATGATAATTGGATATAAAGTAAACAGTGTGGAATACCCATGATATAACTCATGGACCACATGTAGCTCAAGAGGAAGGAAAACCAAAGAGTGGATGCTTCAGTTCTACTTAGAAGGGGGAACAAAATAATAAATGGGAGTAGAGGGAGGGAGGGACTTGGGAGGAAGAGAAGAAGGGGAGTGGAAAAGAGGGGAAGAATCATGTATGGGAGGAAATGGAGGAGATGTACAGAGGGTCAGGAAATTGAACAGAGGTGTGTAGGAATGGGGGATGGAGAACTGGGGGTAGCAACCAGAAAGTCCCAGATGCCAAGAAAGCAAGAGCCTCTCAGGATCCCATGGGGATGACATTAGCTGAAATACCCTCCCCCCCCCCAAACGGTAAGGAGAAGCTGTTGAGACCATATCCAGAGGTTAGGCATGCTACCACCTACCAGTTGAGGGATGAGGCCACCCACTCATCTCCAAAATTTTAACCCAGAGTTGCTCCTGTCTAAAGAAAATACAGTGTGGCTTCTTTTACACATTGAAAACAAGTATTTATTACTTAGTTCTTTCAAAGTTTCGTATAACCTGTTTTGATATTCCCACCATTTTCTCAGCTCCTCTCAGATCCACCCACACATCTCTACCCACCCAACTGTGTGCCAAAAATAGTTTATGCTGCCCAAATATTCCTGGATGTATTATCTTTCCTTGTATGATTGCCTTACCAATGATTACAGTGTTAGAGAAAACTGATCCCCCCTCTTGTATCAGCTAACAATAACTAATATCTATAGCAAAGGGTTAGAATATTATTCCCTATGCTGAGATTTGGTTTGGCCTGAGCTCTCACTGGTCTTCTTCATGTTGTTACTACACTGTGAGTTCATAGATTCAACTGCTCAGCCGTGTTCAAGAGACACTGTTTCCTTGTAATCATCCAACACACTGACTGTTATCTGCTGAACCTTGGCCAGTTTGGGTCATTGTAATAATCACCATCTACTACAAATAGATGCTTCTCAGATGAGGATTAAGAGATGTATTAATTTATGAGTATAAAAATGAGTCCTTGTATTAAGTTTAATTATAATTATATATATATGTATATATATAATACATATATATATACATATATATATATATATATTCAGCATAACCATAATAGTTTCCTCACTAGTGCCTGTAACCTGCCTACCCTAGGTCCTTGGCTTGATAATGCTGTTATGAATGGGTTTTATCTTGTGGAGTGGGATGCAAATCCAGTTAGGAAGTTGTTGGTTACTACCTGATGTTTGTGCCATTATTGCATCAGTACACTTGTCTTGCCTGTCCAGTTATTATGGTAGATCAGAGTTCAAAGCTGGGCATGGTTGAAGATTGTTTTTCTTCTCAAGTAGCATGCATAACATCTTCCAGCACTCTGAAAACTAGACAGTGGTTGTACTAGCTGTTTGTATTTCACACATGATCTTAGCCAAAAGGCCGAGAAGCGATAGCTATTTGTATTTCAACTTGACAGAAGCTAGATCGTCAGAGAGGAGGAAGCCTCATTTGAGAAAATGCCTTTATAAGACAGGTTTAAGGCATCTTGTAAATTAATGAGTGTGGTACCATCCCTGGATTTTTTGTATGTGTTCTATAGAAAAGCTGTCTGAGCAAACCAATTGAAGCAATCCAGTAAGCAGTGTTCCCCCATAGCTGCTGTATCAGCTCCTGTCTCCAGGTTCCTACCCTGCTTGAGTGTCTGCACTGACTTCCTTTGGTGATAAATAGCAATGTGGAAGTATAAACTGAATAAACTCTTTCCTCCCCAACTTGATTTTTGGTCATGGAGTAATAGAAACACTAACACAGTGGGGAAGCTAACTTCTCCATGTTCTGTGACTCAAGTATGTGGTATCTTTGGACATAAGGGTATTACTGTCTAGAGGGTAACCAAGAACAATGTCAATAGCTTGTTATGTTTGGAGTCTATGGGACCTTCACTGGCAAAAATTCCAGAAGAATTAATATATTCCTAGGTCAGTACCATTTTTGATCCCCAATGTCTAGGTATAACCAGGAGGTATAGTTCAGTTAGCACTGTATATCACAGAATTACAAAATAATATAATCTCAGGAAACATTTTGGAAAATGAACATTCCAAAGAAAATAACTAACTATAAATCACTTGTAGAGATTTATCTGCATAGAGAGAACCAATATTAGCATCCTAGTAAAGTACATATATAGTTGATAAGTGTATTGTCTGAAATGTAAAATAAGCATGGTGGTGATGCTGGTACATAGTCACTAAGTGTATGATTTTACTGAGTTCTGATATATGGCTACTATGATTAAGAAACTATAATGTTTGTTTTATCATTACCTGTTTTGAATCTCAACTATATTACTAGTACAAGGAAAATGCATCTTAGGCACCAGGACTCTGGCTCACACCATGAAATCTCCTCCTCCAGAGCCAGAGTTAGATAAATTCAGTCCAGTGGATTATCTATGAATGATTATATGGGCAAAAAATCATGTGAAAAGAACTGCATTTCAACTATTGATCAGTTTATCTCTTTTGAAAAAATATTCTTGATTTCGATATGAAAACAAACCTTTGGAACAAACACATTTTTAGATCATATAAAATAGATTACAATGTAGTATCTATTATTTCCTTTTCCAATCACTTGAAATAGTTAGTAAAGAAACTGCAAGAGTCTGGGGAGATGAGAGTCTGAAAAAAATCAAGTGATATTATTTTCCACTTTTCAAGCCCATGAGTTCATATGAGTTTGTACTTTGTAGGACAAAAGAGTGAACATGTCTGTTGATTTAGTCATTACATTGGTCACACACTATGTTAGGCCATTGGGATATATTATATTGTGGTATATATTTACTCTCTGTGGTAAAAGCATATTTATAGGGATGAGACTAGTGAGATAAACATGTTAATATTTAGTAATTAGCAGTACCTGGATTTAAATCCTTGTGTAATGCTAAAGTTTAAACTCTTCTTTATGTATCACATTTCTTGGGTGTTGTAACTCCAAAAGCAGAGGCCTTGCCCTTAGTGTCCTTCATTATCATGTCTTGGAATGGCAGTTATGTCAGTCTGTGTACAGTGAGAGACAGCACTGCTTTGAGTATGGAGGGTATATCAAATCAACTTTTCATCACCTGCATCCCATACCTATCCTGAGATTAAGTCAACTTATAAAGAGAAATATTTATTTTTATCTCATACTTAGAGAAGTTTTAATTCCTGACTAATTGTCCAGAGCAACATGGCATAGGCACATGGTAGAAGCAAGCTGTTCACATCATGGCTAGGATAGAGAGAGGTAGAAATTATATATATATGAATGAGAGAAAGATGTTTTCCATATCCCATTCAAGAACATACATCTAATGAACTAAACCATTGCTCAAGATTTCTGTCATCTCCTAATAGTAAAATAATCCCTAGTTGAGGGCAATGCCTTTCATATGTAGACCCCTGTGTATTTATAGATTTGAACTCTGAAATTTCATTCCTGACACCCCAAATACTCATGTATAGCCCAAAATACAAAATGCCTTCAGTCAATATCTGAGAGTCCCTTACGTCTTAATTTTTCAATCTTTCCTTCAAAGTTAAATTTCATGTTCCTATACAAATTTCTTTTCCATTTTTCCTTTTAGACTCAAGGAAAACTCAGCTATTAGCCCCTATAAGAAGCAAAACAAAAGCTACATACTACAAATAGCACATGGAAATTATCTGTTCTGAAAGGAAGAAATGGAAAATCCTAAGGAGGGAATTGACCAAATCAGGATTAAATTAACATCAGCAGGGCAAGCATTCATCCAGAGGCCTATATCTGTAGCATGTGGCATGCCCTACAGTGGAGCTCTTACAGACCTGGGATGCCACATCCCTATAGCCTGTCGTTCATAGTGGCCCAGACTGTGTTCTCATGCAGAGGCTTTCCATAGTTAAATTTTCAGACTCCAGTGTCTTTAATGTTCCAGTTTCTCCACTGCAGTTTCAAGTTTGCTCTCATATCCCCTGTTAGGGGCTCTTGTCAACTCCAACATTGCAACACACTGCTTGACCTGTCAGTCAGTCTTTTAAAATTGACATGGTAACCTACATGCTCCTATATCTCTTGAATCATGCATGCTTGTAAAATCAGAGTCATGTGGTTAACCCCAGGGTTCAATGTCCACTGTACTAGAATAAGGTGGCTTGTATGCAAGCTAAATTCTGCATCCAAATCCATGGGTGATCTTGGCTTCATTAAATACCCAGGATTCCTTTTACCTAGAGATTCTACTCTGGAAAGTGTTGGAACACAATTTATCTCTGAGCCTGGATTGGTGGTGACTTTGTTCATTTCCAAGTTTTCCTTTATATATCTAGCCAATTGCCCCATTCCAAAGTGTCTGCCTTCTTTTTCTTTAATTTTAAAGGTGGTAATCTCTTACCCAATTGAACTTTTGGAAATGTTTTTGTTTTTTTGTTGTTGTTGTTGTTGAACACACAGCAAATTTTCCAAACTTTCTGTTCAGTTCTTTATTCTCTAAAGTTTGGCTAAAAGCAGCGAGTCAGCCTCTTGCTGACAGTCAAATACTTTTCTATTTCAAATTTACTCTTCCAGATAAACCTGTCTACCACTTTATACTGACATTTTATTCAGTTTCTTTTTTATTCTTCTCTCATATATTACATCCCAACTACAGTTTTCTCTGCCTCTTCTTCCCCAAGTCTCTGTGCCCCACTTCTACTCCCCACATCCACCCCTTCTCTACTTCCACTCAAAAAATAGAAGGCCTCCCAGGGACAGCTACCAAACGTGTCATAAGAAGTTATAATAAATCCAGGTACATATAATCACATTAAGGCTGGACAAGGCAACACAGTAGGAGGAAAAAGGTCCTACAAGTGGGCCAAGGGGTCCTCACTTCCACTGTTAGGATTTCCACAAGAACACTAAGCTATTCAGCCATAACATATATAGGGAGGATCTATGTTAGACTTCTACAGGTTCTTAATCTTTGTAAGATCCCTTGAGTCTCAGTCAGTTGATTCTGTGGGCCTTGTTTTTGTGGTGTTCCTGAACCTTTTGGTTCCTCTAATCCATCCTTCAAACCCTATTTTTAGTGATGGCTCTTAACTCTTTACCTCCCTTTTAACCCACCACCATGGAAAAGAAAGTTTACAGGAGAAGTGGACCTGTTTAGAAACTGTTCTTTGGAGCAAATTCTATCTGTGTTAGGAAATCAGTTAAGTCCACAGGTCAGCAGCAGCAGCTCAGTCCACTCACAAGTACTTCATGAATATACCAGCAGTCCAGTTCGGTAGAGATGGGATAGAAAATGAATCATCAGTGGTAGCATGACCTGGCGGAGACAGCCAGGCCTCAGCCGAATTGGCACAAGTCAGCAGAAAGGATTCAGACCAGTTGTAATGCCAGGAGAAATTCTTGCCTGTGATTGTCTCCACAAAAGTGAAGATCAGCAAAGACTAGAGACCAAGAAGTGTTGCAGAGCTAGCTTTACTTACAAGCCCCTCTCACAGTCCGTTGAGTCCTGTTTATACTCCCTCCAAACATCACGTGTCCTCCATGAAGCTTTCCTCACCACATGTCTTGCCTCAGCAAGGACTAATACATGCGTGTTGTTAGCAAAGACTCCTTCATCACGTGTCCTTTCACGTGCTTGCTTTAGGAGAACGTCCTTCCACCAGTGTCAGCTTCAGTGAAATGTTCCTTCAGGAATTTGCCTTAGCAAACCATCCTTTACTTGTATCCACTTTAGGAAAACACTCCTTCATGTGTTTGCCCTAGGAAAACACCATCCAACACAACTGACTTTTCAAAGACACGTTAAGTTTCTACTTCACTGTACTTCACTTCCATGCACGATAAACATAACCTTTTCTGAAAGTTTCCATCAAGGGTATATAGGTAGCGATGCATCCTGCTAGAACCCACAGCCAAGCTCGTAATTCCAATTCCTATTAATTATAAACTGAATTACTTAACATATGCAAGTATACACTTTCTTAAATGTCAAATAAAGACAGGCAGTTTTTTGATGGATTGTGGTGTGTCTGGAGTTCGGTACGTAGTTATTATTAGCTAGTTTAATAGAACAGCAAGAGACTGGCAACAGGGAGGCGAAGTCTGAGGTCACACCCGCTTTTTCCCCTATTTCCTCTTTTCCCTAAGTTGAGGTTTTTGTTTTTTGTTTTTTGGGTTTTTTTGTTTTTTGTTTTTTGTTTTTTTTTGGGGGGGGGATTCTGTTACCATAGATACTATGGGAATATCTCCCTTCAGACTGGCCAGTCTGTGATGACCACTGCCTCCTTATTTTTAGAAAAGGAAAGAAGATAGCTGTGCTGCAGATCCCTTTTCAAGAGAAAATCTGCTGCTTCAAAATCAGCCCTCCAGCCAAGCCAATTCTGGTTCCCAATTTTGACTTTTTGCAAGTCATCTATTCACTCTTAATATTACCCTCCTCACAGGTTAAAAATAGTCTCAGTGTGTTCTTTCATTTAAACATGTGTTGTGATTTGAATACAAATGGACACATAGGTTCATAGATCTGAGTGCCTTGGTCACCAGGCAATGGCACTGTTAGGAGGTGTGGACTTGTTGGAGGAAGTGTATTACTGGAGGTTTCTAATGCTCACACCAGGCCCAGTGTCTCTCTTATTCCTGCTTCTTGTGGATTTAGATGTGGAACTCTCAGCTCCTAAAGCAACATGTCTACCTGGATGCTGCCATGCTTCTGGCCATACTGATAATGGACCAAATCTCTGAATCTGTAAGCAAGCCCCAATTAAATGCTTTCCTTTATAACAGTTGCATGGTCATGGTGTCTCTTCACAGCAATAGAGCTAAGAACAACATATTTTATAAAAAGGAACATGACTTACCTTTAAATCATCTTTCTGCAACCTGTAACAAATTCCAATTTTATGTCTCAGAAATCTCAACCAGATCTAGGAAAAATCTCAGCCAGTCTATGTGACTTTATTGTTCCTAATCCATGATGCCTTCTGACTTTTCAGAGTCTGTAGGTTCTTTTTTTAAAAAATAATGATAATAATAATAATAATAATAATAATATTTATTTATTTATTTTATGTATGTGAGTACACTGTCACTATCTTCAGACACACCAGATGAGGGCAGCAGATCCCATTAAAGATGTTTGTTGGCCACCATGTGGTTGCTGGGAATTGAACTCAGGACCTCAGGTAGAGCAGTCAGTGCTCTTAACTGCTGAGCCATCTCTCCAGTCCCCAGGTTCTTTTTTAATGCATTTAGTCCTCTAGTACTCACCAGCAGCCACCAGATTGTTCCACAGAGTTCAATGATTAAACAGCAACTATATAATTCTAAACTATTTACTTGGACCCTAATTTTAAAAAAAAAAATGTTGGTTCTTCTTGTGACATATAAATATGTGCTCATTGTTAGAATTATTGGCAGGGTGATTTTGAGAAAAGGAATGTGATGCTGCTGCTGAAGTATAGCAAAAGAAGGGAGGAGGTCTAGTCTAATCACCAGGGACACTTCCCTAGTTTCATTTATGTTGCTGTATTAAAATACGGCTAACCAAAACAAACAAAACAAAACAGCTTGGGGGAAGAGTAAAGGATTTATATCAACTTACAGGCCAACATGTAGGAAAGTCAGCACAGCAGTGACTGAAAATAGCTATTTATATTATTTCCACCTCGAGAGCAGAGAGAAATAATGTGTACATGCTCACTTTGTTGCTTGTGCTCAGCTCAATTTTTCTAGTCTCATGCATTTCAGGACTCTAAGCCTTGGGAAGAGTGACACTGATAGTGGTCTGGGTCTTCCCACATCAACCAGATTTATTAATATACTCCTCAACAGACATACCCATAGCCAAACTAGTGTAGACAGGCAACTCCTCACCAAAACTCCTTTCCTGGTGATTTTAGGTCTATCAAATTATAATTTAAAGCTAACTATCACAATCATTAAATAAGAACTTGATAATATAAGCACTGTTGTATGTGTTATTAGCCTGTTTAGTATTTTCATGATACATTAGTCATTTTAATACAATCATGTTACAATAAAATGACTCAGTTACTTGAGCAAAACTACACAGAGTTGGAGGCAGCATTTAAATAAAGGTATCTTACTTTAAAAAGTATTCCTTTTTGTGTTGCTTCTCCACCTCTTATAATTTTAGCTTTAAAGTATTATGATTCTTACTTGTTGGAGCATTTATGAAAAGCATTAAGGAGCTGAAAAGATGTTTGTAATCAGCTAAACAATGGATACAAAAGCCTAGAGTTTGTAAATGTATGGATATCAGCCAAAGTTTGTATCACTAAGCTTAGTGCTTACAATATTGAAACTAACAAAATCTAAAAGACTGACAAAGATTAAATAGTAAGCATTATTATAAGATTATGAATACTTTGAAATACTTGGATAATTTTGGATACTTTTTGAAGATTATAAGATTTTGAGTGTTTTGACATAATTTCTACATTATTGTCAGCACAAACCACCTTTTTTCAGCTTTGTTACCTATTACCTCAATATTTAAAATCTCAGTGGAATCATATATGCTAAAAAGCAATGAAATATGTCTGTAAGTTGACAGCCTGATCCTCCCTCAAATCTGTCTTTTATAAAAAGAATAACGTTCAAGGTGGGCAAGATGGGTGAGTCAAAATTCTCACTGATAAACCTTATTTTGTTGTACAGAACCCACATGGTGGAAGACAGGAACTGACTTCAAAAATTGTCCTCTGATCTTTACAAGTGTCCTATAGCATATCTTCCCCCAATATAAATTAAGGTAATAGAAGATAGTCAATATTTCCTTTAGTGTAGAGGCTTGAGAAAATTTCCTCTATTCATGGATTAAGAATTAAGAGTGAATTAAAAATTATGATACTTGTAAGCTATCATTTATTGCTTCTGGAGGAAGGAAAACAATTTTTTTCTATGACAAACATGCATTTCTATATGATCAACCATAAGCACATATATATATGAGGCAACAGTAATTGGACACATACTGTGTAAATGTGTGTGTCATTGTGTGTCTATGTGTCTGTGTGTGTCTGTATCAGTGTGTGTGGAGGAGGGAAGCAACAGTAATTATAGAGGAAGAGCCAATGAATTGAAGAGTGGAATGTCAGGGGACATGAGAGGAGTTTGAGAGGGAGAAGAAATGGTGAGTATTTATAAATAGACTGTACTTGGGGCAGTAAAGGGAATAGGAGGAATAAGTTAAATATATTCTAGCAGTTAGAGAGCTGAAAGTAATTATTCTCCCGCTTTTCTGAACCCAACAGTAGCAAATAGCTCAACAGTGAGAGGTAGGGGCCCCCTGAGCCCTTTCTGTACACACACCTGACTATTTGCAAGCCTGTTCTTCCAATAGATAAGTTCAATGCATTAGTCACACAGATATCTCTAGATAAATGAATGAGTGACAAAATAGAACCAAATTATGACTCTATGAAGGGGACTGGGAGGGATAGTGAGGTTGAGGCTATAGCATTAACCCTTAAGTAATTAAAGCTTAATGAAGTAGGTTCGATGACTCTATTAGAAGTGGATCATAAATAAAATTATCAAATTATCCGTTCTGAAAGAATTAAAGTTTAAACAACCATATCTTTATCAAATAAGAAACTAAAACACACTTCATCCGTTTAACCTCTCTTCAGTTATACCTGAGAAAACTAAGCCTCAGTAGTTTATCAGCCTTTCATATGCTGGCCAACAATGGTATGTTAAACTGATTTAGCTTACTCGATTGTTTACTCATTCATTCATCTAATGGTTTTAAGGTCTATCTGTATGGAAGATACTAGACTAACAAAATGAATAGATCACAATACATTATTTAATTGGTTAATTTAAAGAATATAGAAAAGTTTGTGGGAATGAAGGTTAGTGAAGTCCTGGAATACTTTAATGAGAGTGTAATGGATCATTCTAATAAGAGTTAAGAAGGCCAATGGTGATAGAAATGTAAATAGTGGGGGCTGGAGAGATGACTTAGCAGTTAAGAGCATTGGCTGCTATTCTGAAGGACTCAGGTTTAATTCCCAGCACCACAAACCAATTTACATTTGTCTGTAAGTCCAGCTCCAGGGAATCTGACAACCTCACACAAAGAGACAGATGTCCAGAGAAAACAGCAATGCTATAACTAAGTGAGTAAGTAAGTAAGTAAGTAAGTAAATAAATAAATAAATGGCTTTGAGGGAACAAAATAAGTCTAGATAGGGAAGGTCCAGTTCATCACTAGGTTTCAAAGAGGAACAATGAATCTATTAAGAAGTGGGTTACACACAGTTCATATTACATTCTAGAAAAGCCCTATTGTTTCAGAAACAGTTAAGAGATGTTGAATTTAAAAGTAATGAAATGATTTATTTGGTGGAGGAAATTTCAAGGTAGCATAGTATCCAGGGGTATCATGCTTGCTGCTGACTTCTTTTGACAAAATAAACAGTGAGAACTTAAATTTAAATATGCTTCGTTAAATAACACAGTTCATAATATAAAGATAACAAACACCTAATTAGTGATACACACCCAAATTATAAACTACCATAAATATATATATATATATATATATATACACACACACACACACACACACACACACACACACATACATTACTATGCATATGTATACATAGATAGATAGATAGATAGATAGATAGATGGTAGGTTATAAATTTAGGGATTGTGGAAGATGAGGAAGACATCCCAGGAGCAAAAGAGTATTTAATTTGAGCATAAGATAATGAGTTCTGGTGGCAGAGAATCCCAAACTTCAAATTCCCATGGTTTTAGATCATTCACACTTTGATGAGAATCTTTGCGCACATCTAGTCTTAGTAGGTCTAACAATATTGCTCTTATCCACAGCTTTTCATCATTTTACAGTTGGCATAGATGTGTATGGAGAGGTGATGGTCAAGCTTATTTTCTGCCCAGAACTTCCTATAAGAAAAATCTCCACCAAAAATCAAAATAAAATCCACCATATGATCCCACAATCCCTCATTTAGGCATACATCCAAAGGAAGTGGAATCATTCTGTCAAAATGACATTTGCACTCCCATATTGCAGTACTATCTATAATAGCAAAGCAAAGAAATATACTAAGTGTCACCAGCAGATTAGTGAATAAGAAAAATAGAGTGCATATACACAACATCTATGAAATAATGTGTTTTTTAATTTTAACTAAAATGGATGCATCTAGAGAATCTTATGTTACATAAAATAAACTCCACACAAGTAGAAAAGTATTATATGTCTTATATGAATTTAGAATGGAAAAATGTTGGTCTCATAGAATTTGAGAGTAGAAGAGTGCCTGTCAGAATCTGGGGGAAATGAAACTGTGGAGTCCAAGGAAAGGGGTACTGAGTTACAGGTAAGTGGCAGCAAGAAGTCCTGTGATGTTTGTGTACTCAATGAGTACAGATAACAATAATGTAATATACATTTCAAAAGCATAGGAGAGAAGATTTGAATAGTTTCACTTTCTATGATAAATGTTTGAGCAAATGATTGAGACATCATGAAAGGTATGTATGTAACAAAGCACCACTATTATTTCACTAGTAAATATGTTCTTATATTTAGTGAAAATAAATTATTTTACTAAATATCCATTTATAAATGCCAATGAGGACCCAGAATAATAGCAAATATCATATCTGTAATGTTAATAATCTTCAGACAAGACTATGGTTTTTAAGCTTTATTTTATCACTCTTATGCAATGTATATAATTTTTTAATACAGTGAATCATAGAACTAGGTCATGAGCCAGGAGAAATTAAAAGGTCTTTGCTTCTTCATATCTTACCTCCTTACTTTCCCCACCCATTTCCTTCTCTCCCTTCTTCTTTGTCCTTCCCTTCCTCCTCCTTTCTTATTTTTTTTTCCTCTTTTTATCTAACTATATATTCATCCACCGGATGTTTCTTAAGCCTTGACTACCTTATAGGCATTGATGGTAGACAAATACAGAATCTTGCTCCCTAAGAGCTCAGAGTCTAAAAAAGGAAGCTAATAATCTAGTAAAAATATGAGATAAATGCTCCTAGAAGTGAATCGGGATGTTATGGGCATCCTATTGTGTGAATAATAAGCTATTAACTGAGTTTTTAAAAGAGGGATAGAAGTTACTAGAGTTTTCATGGTGCAGTAACATTACCTATAAGCAATGAGAAAAAGGTCTGGTCTTTCTTGTCCATCATTGTGTTCCTGGCCTTTGCTATTATATATGATATATGGAATGCAATAAATATATACTTAATAAATTATTAATACTTAATTAACAGATGAAATGTGTTGTTATTTTCTGTGTATTTTCTTTTTAGCATAACATGAGTTAAATGTTATTTTCACTTACATGATGTAGAACTAAGTCATATGAATCCTATTGTATAAAGCAAATATTAACATATAAATGATGTATCTAGTGCTATATGCCCTACTTGTTTTTCAATTGCTGGGATAAAAATGCCCTGACAAAAGCAATCTAAGGGAGGAAGGGCTTATTTCATCTCACAGTTCAAGAGTAAAACTTATTATGGCAGAAAAGTCAAGGTGAGAGGAGCTTGAATCAGCTAATCATTGTATCCTTAATAGGAAAATGAGAGTGATCAATGCTTATGCTCCTCACTTTCTCTTTTTATAAAGTCCCAAATTCCTGCCATGGAATTGTGCCACCCATAACACGCAAGTCTTCCCACCTCAATTACCCAAATCAAGATGATTTCCTACAGGCATCATCAGAGACATGTCCCAAACGATTCAGGAACTCATCAAGTTGACAGTGGAAATTAACCATTACTACAAAGAGGACAAATTTTATTGAATCTAGGCAATTTGGTCTCATTTTTTCCCCATATCCTTGAACTATATTACCATAAGTAAATTCAAATTGTTAAAGTTGAACTTGGGAATAGGAAGAAAAAACATAGACAAAATTAAAGAATCAAGACAGTTGTAGAACATGGAGACAAACTGAAAGTCCTCAAGCAAAAAGAGATAGAAAATTCTGCTCAGGTCACAGAGAACAGAGTGGGGTGCTTTGATCTTACCCTCAGGTCAATGAGGATTGATGTTAACATAGTAGAATGATCCAAAGAATGTGGGTTCCATATTTTTTAATGAAAATGTCGGCAGGTGCTTATTATCTATAGTTCTTCTGGGCTAGGTATTATTCCTTTTACATCCTTACCCATTAACTCTTACCACTGAGATTTGGAGATTTTAATTTTAGGCAGATTTAAAAGTCAAAAAGGCTTGGAAGAAGGGAGACTGAGGTGCAGTTCTAGGCACAGATGCCCTGGTGTCTGGCAGTGGGAATGCTGTTTTGTGACTGAGTAAACCTCTGATGATTTAACTAATGTAGGGTCAAATCCCTTGTATTTAATGCCAAAATCCATAAAAGTCCTATTTTAAAAATTTATCAAACTAATTTGATACCAAAGTCTGACATGCCTTAATAGAATGTCATATTCTTCATCAATCCCACTAATATGAATCCATTTCTGCTATAGGAACACTAATGTTTTGATTATCAACTATTGCTACAGGATCTACTTAGTATACAAATAGTATTAAGTGTACAATAACTTTAGTACAGAATTCAATATTGAGTTCTGAAGCATATGAAGTTTGACTTTAGTACAGCATCCAATATTGAGTTCTGAAGCATATGAAGTTTGACTTTAGTAAGCATCCAATATTGAGTTCTGAAGCATATGAAGTTTGACGGTTTTTTAAATATTTTATACTTTTTATCTCCCTCCCCTCCCTTCCTTTCTGTTGTTGTTGCTTTGCTTTGTTTTGTTGTGTTGTGTTGTGTTTTTTTTCTTTGTTTTTCAAGACAGGGCCTCATTATGGCTATCCTGGAACACTCTGTAGACCAGGTTGGCCTCAAAGTCACAGAGATCTGCCTGCCTCTTCTGCCTAAGTACTGGGATTAAAAGTGCATGCCTCCACCCTGATTTTCTTCATTTGTAGTGGGAGCATGGATGTAGTTCAACAAGAAATTGATAGCAGAGACCACTTTAAATCCATCAGGCCTTCTGGAATTCATTGTCTCAAGAAGTCTGCAGTTTCCTGAAGCAAACCTTGCAAGAACTATTTTGGGGGATAAGTAAAAGAAAAGATAGAACTTAGAAATGACCAGATGATGATGTGGACAGCGATATTGAAAAGAAGCTTGCTGCTAAATCTTACACTGCTTTTCAGCGAATTGCTCTTATCTAGGACCCAAGAAACTTGAATCTCACTGAAATTACTTTTAAAATTAAGAAATTCATTTTTATTAGTTACCTGTGTTGTTCTAAGGCTATGCATAGAACACAACAGGGCACAATTAATCCTCACGGAATAAATGAAATTGAGATGAAGTCATCCTGTTTTACATCTTCATTCATCTGAATGGCATGTGCTTCTCTAATGTGTTTTCATTTAAACAGTATTGCAATGTTAAACATTCAGCTGATTTTAGAAAAAAATGATTGAGAACAATGTAATGACTTGGAAAGTTTAATTATACCAAATACTTATCTGGTGTGTTGGCTCAGTAGTGTGCCTCCGGAGTGTAATAATGATAGACATGATTCCTAGCTGTAACGTACTTCCATATAAGGTATAATGCATAACCATGTTTGACCTTAATGCTTGTCTTCCTTAATTTTTTATGACTTCAAAAATACTCCTGCCCTATTTTCTCATGTTTGTAGCTCTCTTTGTTCTTTACACTTACTTATTGCTGTGGGAAAAACAAACACACAACGTAGCCAGATTCCTTAATGTGTAGCTCTCCATTAGGCAGAATCTCAGTAAACCTCAGTTTTTTTTTTTTCTTTCACAGTGAAGGTAAACTAATGATATCAACTTCCACATGCATTTATAAGTACTATGAGCAAATGTATAAAGAAACTTTATTGTTATTGCCTTATAGAAAAATTATTATAGTAAGTTTCTGGACAACACAGACCCTTTAATCAGATACCAGGTCTCTAACTCTAAATTTCATTGTATGCTGGGTATTTCTATTTAGTTACACACTAGCCAGATAAAAATTTGTGGTATTATTTCTTTACCTACCCCTGAGTATCTGATTGTGTGTCTTGGGCCTGCTGTGGTTTCCATATTTTGTGGCTTTTTGAAATAAAACGAGCTTTCTGTTTTAAGAAAAAAAAATATGATTGGTCCACTTGTCCCATTTGTTGAGGTATCACAAGGGAAGACAGAGACATGTTAAATGAAGGTGTAACGGGATGCATCCAGAATCTTCTTGAAAGGTGTTTAGTAGATGATTCTTCTTAAATAACATTCAGAAAATCTCAGAGCATTAGATTAGTAGTCAGTGGTATTATTTCTTTACTTCTTTCAACTACCACATGACACCCTTTACACTGCTGTTTTGGTCAGTGAGTCTGAAGGAAGCAGTTTGAAAACTGATCTTAGATAGTGTTATTACCATGATTTCTTGGTAATAACAGGAGTCTTGTCTATTCTTCCAATGTCTATGAAACTGTGACAAGCTATTTTGTTACTTTGTAATGTAGGCAAAAATCTCAGCCCCTTTCCAGTTCTCCAGAGATTGAAGATTGCTTCCCATGTTAAGAACAGAGAGCTTAGCAGTTATACCCAAACACTAAGAGGATTGAATCTTTGGCTACTTAGTAGCTCAGTGCCAATACAGTAAGTTAGTCACCATTTCTGAAGGAATTTTCCTTTAACGTTTTCTGACCTGGAAGGCTTAGTTTCTAGCTGGTGGTGCTATTGAGATGGTATGTCACCAATGATTGACCCATTTGTGAGTTCACAGATGAACAGGCCATTGGTAGGTAGAGTCTAGTTGGAGCAAGTAAGTAATTGTAGATGTGGTTTGAAGAGTGTATCCTGTCCCAGGTGCCTTGCTCTTTTGTTATATCTGCTTCATAAGATATTTTTCACTTCTGCAATGATAGTTCTACCTTGTTGCAGGTTTAGGTGAAACCTCTGAAATATAGTTACACAAGTAATTCCTTACTATTGGTATAAGAATTTAGTATTTAGAGCACATTAAGAAAATACATTGGTTTACTAAGACAGCAGAAATAAACTGACTCTTGTGTCTGACCTCTCAGTCTTGAGTAGCTGGCTAGGTTTATAGTACAAGAGACAAGTTCCCCCCTGTTGAGTTCAGTGGACCTTAAGTTTGATTGGTCAGCTATTAGGTACTCTCAAGATAAAACTGCCACTATTGTACCATTGGGGATGCCTTGCTGGGTGATGACTATTGTGGTTATGGGCTTATGGCTGGACATAACTACTGATTGCTTACCTCTCTTCTAGTATGCACAGCACATTCTGATATCATGTGAGATATTCCTTTGGAAGGAAATTTATAGGTTTGTTCCAGGTTTTTTTATTCCTGTAACTCCTGTGTCCAAAGTGTGCAATATATTCATTAATAGAATCTTAACCTCAAGTTATGATCAGCAACTAGAAGAGGGTTTCTCATGTTAGGGAATGAGGTTTGCAATGGATGGAGACTATTGCAGAGATCCACAATTTATCAAAATTCAGAGAAGTGACTGTGGGGTATCCAGCCCCATTTAATACATGTGCAGTGAAACCCCTACATATAAAACTCAGAGAAAATCATGGAAGAGTGGGTAGAAGGATATTAAGATCCAGAGAACCAGAATGCCTGCTTCTAGATAGTGTCTTCTAGATCTAATAGGGAAGCTGCACACACGAAATCTCAACATTATGATTGTCTAAACAAGAACTGCATTGGGAAAACACCTGTTGACACACCAACAAGAGTGGGAAAATTTCACAAGGCCCACAACACCAGGCAGAGTTATCTTTTTCTCCATGGCGGAGGGGAGCAGGAAGAGTAGAGAGGGAGAGACAAGGGTAGAAGTAATGTAAATACATTTTTATGTTTAAAAGTTTCAAAAAAAAAAAAACCAATTATTTCTTCCTTAGTTTGATTTTCTTAGTCATTTGTTACAGCAATTTAAAGCTAAAAATTGTTAATATAAGGGTAACATTATAAGTATCACCTCAATGTTAGAAAAATAAATAAAAAAAGATTGTAAATACTTGACTATCACTAATTCAGAACCTGAAACACAGAAGGTACACAGTAGAGAATCACTCCCTTGATTTTCCAAGTCTTATGATTCTATATCACTGTCATGTCTAATGCCTCCTTTTCCTTAGCCCTGAAGTGGGAGAAAGTAGATGTTAGTGTGAGATACAGTTACTTCATATTTTTCTCACAAATATTGCTGGTCTCCCATAACTATCTCTGAAAACATTGTAACAAAAGTTCAAATAGTATTCATGAAATACCTTTTTTGAGAAAAGTGTCAAGTAGATAGTGATATTGTAGACATAATTTTTAATTTTAAATAAACATTCATCAAGCATCTACTGAAAGTTACAATGCACCAGATCCTGTTCTCATTTCTACATAAATTATATTAAATGTATGGGCAAAATTTTCTCATGGAAAATATACTTTATTACATTCAAATATTTGTTGTAATGTGACTAGAGATATGGCTCTTTAGTTAAGAACACTTACTGCTCTTGCAGAAGACTCTGATTTGGTTTCTGCCACTCATGTGGGGCAGCTAACTATTGCTTGTAACTCCTATTTCAGGGGATATGATGCCTTCTTCTGGCCTCTGCCAGTACCAGGTATACACACACATACACACACACACACACACACACACACACACACACAGAGTTTGCACTTATGTTTATGCAGGCAAGCATTCATAACACATTAAATAAATCTTGAAACACACACACACACATATATATATGTGTGTATATATATATATGTATATATATATATATATATATATGTTTTTTCATTGTGTGTGTCTGTGTATTCATTACAAGCAGATATTTAACCTGTCAATAAATTTAACCTGTAACCTAGCAACTATGATTTATATGGAGATAGCACTATATTCATTTTAGCAAATGAGGAGGTATGAACTATAGGCTAAAAAGAGTTTTGAGTCGAATTCTCACCAGAAAACATAGAATATTTTAGAGTTTAATGAAAAGAATATTCATAAAGATGATCGTGGATTTAAGAAAATCATAATAGAGTAGTATTCAGGGACAGGCAATAGGAAAAGCCATTGCCATCATAAAGACTGAACAATAAATGTAGAGAAAGTTACTAGATTTCAGTAAGAGCTGTGGCTAATAATTCATGTGGGTATTGTAAGAGTTAATGACAGAATACATGCTCTAATATTTCTCACGTCCTTCATCCTCCTGTCAGCTTCCCCCCACCATGGACTAAATCCAATTTTAAGTAAAACAATAAGTAGTTACATATGAAATGGCAGGTTTAGAGGAATACTCCCTAAGTTGAAAGAGTCAGGATGAAGAGAACTTTAGAAACATTGCTGAGGGACTAAAAGTTTGCTGTAATGTATAGGGAGACATAAAGGAAATAATATTACTAGAGTTTTAGGGCAAGAGACCTAAGTTTGGGAGTTCCAATAGACTAGTCTTGGCCACCCATTTCCAATGTGCTAATTTTAGCCCTAATGAAGGAGAAAGGAGACTTTATTTATGGCAAGAGGAACTAAATCCAAGTGACCTTAAATTCATGTTTGAGGTGACAATATAAGCTTTAGGTTTAAATAAAGAAAAAAATTATGGTAAAGCCAAGAAGTTGTTGTAACTTTAATTCTTTCAAAGTCTACTTTTAATGATGGTTCTTAAATGCTTTAACCTCCCTTTCAGCCCACCTCCCACCAGAGGGAGTGGGAAAGAAAGGTTATGGAGGAAGTGGACCTGTTTAGAAATTGTTCTTTGGAGTAACTCCCATCTGTGTTGTTATGAAATCAGCAGTTTTGTTCACAGGTCAGCAGCAGCAGCTCGATCTACTCACAAACACTTCATGAATATACCAGCAGTCCACTTCGGTAGAGTTGGGATAGAAAACACAAATCAGCAGACCTAGCAGAGACAACCATGCCTCAGCTGAATCAGCGGGGGTCAGCAGGAGAAACCAGGTACAATAGGAACACAAAGAGAAGTTCTTGGCTGTGCTTCTCTCAACAAAGCAAAGATTAGCAAAGACAAGAGCCCAAGAAGCATTGCAAAGCTAGCTCTACAAGCAAGCCTTCTCACAGTCAGTTGAGTCCCATTTATACTCCCTCCAAACATCACATGTCCTCCATGGGTCTTGACTTACCATGTCTTTTGCCTCAGTACTTGGGTCTGTAAAACTCCATATGAGTTTGTATTGGCTGACATCACTCTGCCAATTGCCCGGAGTCTGTGGAAGAGGCAAGAAGCCACCAGAACACCATCAGAAGTTTTTTTGCTGTGTTTCTTTCTATGGAGTCCAGACAAAAGTAGCTCAACTCAGCAATGTAAGGTGAACTAATACATGTGTGTCCTTAGGGAAGAAGCCTTCATCATATCTTTTTATGTCTTTTTACCTGTGTCTGCTTCAGCAAAACATTCCTTCAAGAGTCTGCCTTAACAAAACATCTTTTCACCTCTGTCCTCTTCAGGAAAACACATCTTCATGTGTTTGCCCCAGCAAAACACCATCCAACATAATGGACTTTCCAAAGAATCCTTAAGTTTCCACTTCAGGCTATGAATTCCTTGGCAAAATATGCTTTAGTTGGTTATTATAACAGTTCTGATTCAGCAAGTTGATTCTATAATCACTGTCTTTGCTTGAAGAAAACAATCTAGTTCCCATTATACTTCTCTGGGGTGCAGGATGCCCATCATCCATAATTACTGTCATTTGAAAGGTTGTCAATCTTGTAAGGTGTTACTATTTTTGGGATCCAAGACATCTATAAAATAAAACAGTTACCCTTTGTGACTTAAGCCTTGCAGAAGAATAAGGAAGGAGAGATATCACAGGTATTTAGATGCACACTAGAGAAATGATTAATGTGCATTAGTCATTTGCAGATACAGCTGGGAGCCTGACCCAAGGTAAAGGAGACAAAGAATGAATCAGATGCTAGACTTTTGTCTGCCTTTACCTTCTCAGCTCAAATGAGAAGCCACTGCTTTTAGAAACTGCAGTTTCAAAATGTCAGTTACAATTGGATTTATATTTTAGAGAGGTGGCTTTTCTGTGTAGTGAGAATGAGATCCTGGGGGAGATGGTTATTTTCCTGTACATCCTAAACCCAAGGAAAGGAGAAAGGCAATGCCATTAGAAGTAAGATGGCTCAGAGTGTCTGAGACAGCAGAGAAAGCCCTGTGTAGAATAGCCTCCATTAAGGAGAATTCTTTCTTGTCCTACCTTGAAATGCAAATGAAGTTCTTTTGTGAAGGAGACAGAGCTGGCCTTGAAGATACCTTTCTCCTGATAACTGTGAAATGATGAGTCATGCCTTGTCCAAATACTTGTTCAATGATTGCCTCTGTAACCTTCCCTTAGCCACATTCCCAAGAGTAGCCATCATTATTAACATGAGGCTGTTTCCTTCTTCAGATTTGCTGAAAGTGTCCAAAAGGGAAATGCAGTTCCATTTCCTCCCTGTCCTAAGAGTCATTACACATTAATAGAATACCCACATGGAGATAAGCTCTGGGCTCCTTTCTCCAACAGGAAGGCATCAAAGGGCACCATGACTTTTAAATCAGTCCTTCAAGGTGGCTAAATTTGGCTTTGATTTTTTTTTTTTTTTAAATCACTTCTTAGGAACCACATCCCGTGAGGAATTTTATTCATTTACTCAGCTGACAGCGGCAGTGCCCAGGGAAAGGATAAGTGATGCTTTCTATATACACTGAATCTATAAACACTGAATATACACAGCACAATAAGGTGTCAGTAGCAATCAGGGGATAGGACATTTGGGACCTCCTACAGGCTGCTAACCACTGAGAAGCTTCTTTGGGGCCAGCATTTTTCTAAATCATGTAATAAATCTCATATGCCTTAGCTAACAACATTTGCTCAGAAGTTGTTTTACTCACAATAAACTCAAGAATATCTTAATAAATCCAATAAAGGAAGTAAAATGTTTGTACAATGAATGCTTTAAAACACCAAATAAAGAAGATACTAGAATGTGGAATGGCCTCCAATGTTCATGGATTGGTAGGATTAATATTCTGAAATGGGCATTTTATCAAGGGTGATCTACAAATTCAATACAATCCCCCATTAAAATTCTAACATAATTCTTAACAGAAATTGAAAATAATCTAAAAATTAATTTGTGAATAGAATACTCCAAGGATAGCCAAAGCAATTGTGAACAATAAGAGCACTGTTAGAGTATTACCTTCTCTGATTACAATCTATACACAGAGCCATAGTAATAAAAACTGAATATTACTGACATAAAAACAGACTGATCAATGGAAAAGAATTGAAGTCCAAGATATACTCCTACAGATACCTGAATTTTTATCTTAGTTTTCAAAAAGGTCAAAGATACACATTATAAAAAAGACGGCAGCATCGAAACTGCCACTTTCAAACCACATAGCTATATGTAGAAAAATGAAACTAGGAATTTACACCTCACCTTGCATAAAACACAGCTCCAAATGGATTAATGACATCAGTAGGTAATCTGATACCCTGAATCTGTTAGAGGAGAAAGTAAGGAGTGTGCTTCTACTAATAGGCACATAAAATGATTTTCTGAATCAGTTGTCCAGCCATTAAGGCCAACAATTACCATATGTTACATCATGAAACTGAAAGGTTTCTCTGTACAACAGAGGATACAGTCATTTGACTATAGAAGTAGCCTACAAAATGAGAGAGAGAGAGAGAGAGAGAGAGAGAGAGAGAGAGAGAGAGAGAGAGAGATTGAGATTACTGGCTATATAACTTATAGAGAGTTAGTGTCTAGCATATTTAAGAACTCAAAATCAACAACAAGAAGAGTATTTTAAGAATTTTAAGATAGGCCACGAGATTCTTGGGGCATATAATTCATGGCCAAATGACAAATATTGCCTGGCTATTAATGATTAAAGGCAACTACTGAAAGCCTTCAGTTTTGGTAAAGCCTTAGGCTAAATCTTATTCTGAATGTATTTTGTCAGTATGGTTAGCATTTAAAATCATTTGACTTAAGTTGTGTTTCTCTGGAGAGTCCTGGCTGATATACTAGATTTACAAAGATGAGATTTGACTCAAAGCTAATTGCAGCATCAGAATCTTAACCATGACATTACATTATTGAAAGTTAGGTGCTGACTGTTAATCGTCTAGATAAAATGTGAATAACGTTCTCAGGTAGAGGGGAAAGACATAATTTGTGAGCTGTCTTAGGAAGAATATAATAAGAATTGATTTATAAATTACATTTGGATTAAGAGAGAGGAGAAGGAAAGTTCAGAATTATCCTCACGTTAAATTTTGGATAGAAAGCATTACATATCTTCTATAAGAGAAAAGATACCACAAGAGGAACATGCTGGAAGGAACTGGTAGATTTACATATGGACATGTAAATATGACATGTCTCTTAAACACATGAACTGAATAATTTTTGTCTGCTTAATCTTCCTACATGAAAACCTAAATTTCAATGTAATAGTTAGCAATGGGATCTTTAGGATATTATTAGAGCAATATTATTTCACAAAGGAGGGGCCCTCATGGTAAAGTCAGTGTTATAATATGAAGGGAAGCCCATGCTCTGTCTCCCTTCCTCATGTGTAAGGAAAAACTTACATGAGAAAGTAGTGAAGAAAAAAAAAGTTAGCTATCTAGAAGCCAGGAAGAGAGCTCTGTTTTGGCACCGTGACTCTTAATCATTGAACTCTGAGGAAATAGATCATTGCTGTTGATGTAACTGCAAACTGGCATTGCCTCTGTGAAAATGAGTGTGGAGAATTTTCAAAAGGCTAAAAATAAATCTACCCTATAACACGGTTATACCATTCCTTGGCATATTCCCAAATAATCCAAGTTCTACTTCACAGATGCTCAACGGTGTTCATTGGTTTTTGTCACAATCAGTAGGAAATGGAAGCAACCTAGTTGTCCTTCAGCTGGTGAATGATAATGAAAATATGGTTCATGTGCACAGTGGAATTCTATCCAGTTGTAAAGAAAAATGAAACTCACAGGTAAATGGTGAGACTAGGAAGTATTCTGAATGATGTAATCCAGATCCCGAATGACAAATGCCACATCTTCTCTCTTATTTGTATACCCTAGCTTCAAACAAATCCTTAGGTATGAAGAATATAAAACCACCACACTTCTATATGTGAACTCTTCCCAGATTTTTTTAATCTTTGTTAATTCTGAAAGATTTTCTTCTTTGGTGTTTCCAGGGAGTCTTTCCCCACCCTTGGCTAACTTGTGCGCACTCATGTAGTGATCTATTCTTACTTGAATACTTAAAAGGACCCTGTGAGCTATAGCAACTTTGGTTTCTTCCAAGTGCCAAATTCGTCCTTTTGACTCAAGGGAATCTCTGCAACCCACTTTGATTTACCTTGTTAAACTGTGTTCTTGGCACTATCTTCAGATAATAAACTGCTACCTTCTTGAGATCACCCTATATATTCTTGCAGGGGTTACTGAAAGTTTCCCTGCTGAAAACTGTTGTTTCATATCTTGGGTTCTGTTTTATGTTGCTAAATGCCAAGAGATTGAATATGTTTCACTATTAAGCTAATATCAGAATTTCTTCTTCATGACATTTTCTTTGTAAAATGGATCCTGCTGCAAATGGGTTATTTTCGAAAACCAACCCCTTGCTATTTTCTAAAGAAATCTAAATCAGATACTGGGATATTCCCTTACTTTATAGTTATCCTCCATCATTCCATAGATCTTTCTGGAAAAAGAACAGTACTCCCAGTTTCAGCAAATTCAGCCATGAAGCTAATTGTGAGATATTGAATAAATTTCTCATCATGTCTTCTTTTTTAATATATATATATATATATATCCCCCTTTCCTGGTCCTCCCTCACACAGTTCCTCTCCCTCACACAGTTCCTCATCCTATTCACCCTCCCCCTTGCCTCCCCATCTCACAGTTCCTCTCCCCCCCCCAGTTATCCCCCTTGCCTGATGCCTCAAATCTCTCAAGAATTAGGCACATCTTCTCCCACTGAGGCCAGACCAGGCACTCCTCTGCTATATATGTGCCTGGGGCCTCGGACCAGCCCATGTATGCTGCCTGGTTGGTGGCTTAGTCTCTGGGAGCTACTAGAGGTCTGAGTTAGTTGAGTTTTCTGGTCTTCTTATGGGGTCACCCTCCCCTTCAGCTCCTTCAATCAGTCCCTTAATACCTCCATATAGGTCCCAACTTCAGTCCAATGATTGGGTGTAAGAATCTGCATCTGTCTCAGACATATGACCTCTCAGAGGACAGCCATGCTAGGCTCCTGTCTGTAAGCACATCATAGCATCAGTAATAGTGTCAGGCCTTTTTTACCCTCCCCAATGAGATAGATACCATTACTGGACAGCCTTTCCTTCAGTTTCTTCTTCATTTTTGTCCCTGCAGTTCTTTTAGATAGGAGCAATCCTTTGTCAGAAATTTTAACTATGGCTCAGTAATCCCATCCCTCCACTAGGGGCCCTGTCTGTCTACTAGAAGTGGACTCTGAGTTCCCTCTACCCACTGTTGGACATTTGGTTAAGCATCCTCATTTGTGCATTCCTTCTTGTTAAACTTCTTATGGTCTGTGGGCTGTATCCTAGCTATTCTGTACTTTTTGGCTAATATTCACTTATCAGTGAATGAATGCCATGCATGTCATTTTGCATCTGGTTTACCTCACTTGGGATGATATTTTCTAGTTCCATCCATTTGCCTGCAAAATTCATGATGTCCTCGTTTTTAATAGCTGGATAGCATTCCATTGTCTAAATGAACCATGTTTTCTGTATCCATTCTTTGGTTGAGCGCTTCTTTGTCAAAGATCTGGGTCTTTGATTCTATGCTATTGTTCTGCCTGTCTGTCTCTGTACCAATACCATTTGATCTTCATCATTATTGCTTTGCAGTAAAGCTTGAGGTCAGGGATGGTGTTTTCCCAGACCTTTTATTGTTGAGAAATGTGTTGGTTGTCCTGTTTTTGTTGTTGTTGTTTGTTTGTTTTGTTTTTGTTTTTCCATGTGAAGTTGAGAATTGCTCTTTCTATGTCTGTGATGATCTGTGTTGGTATTTTGATGGGGATTGCATTGAATCTGTAGATGCTTTTGGTAAGATGTCCATTTCACTTGAAAGAAATGTAACTTTGCTCATCATAGTCCAGACCTCATAGCAACAGAAATACAACAGGAAACTGAGTTTTAGCAAGTGAATGAATCTTTCAGAGATTTACTTATGTCTGTTAAAGAAAAAGGTTAATACAACCTTCATCACAGACATTAATGCAAGTATAAAATGGTGTGCATGTGAAAACATTAATGGTGTTAACAAGCCTCAGAATAGCTAGTAGAAATGTAAAACTGGTACAGTTACTGCAGGAACATGTTGATGGTTCTTAATATATTAAACAGATGATTAATTCCACTTTTAAGTATGTTCTCAAAAGAATACAAAAAAAGGGTATCAAAGCAAAATCCTGTACATTAATTTTCATGGTAGTTACAGTAACAATAGCCAAAAAGTGGAAACAAAACAGATGTCCATCTATTGTTGAGTATATACATAAAACAAAACATGATACATTTACACAAGAAAATATTATTTAGCTGCATAAACAGACTGAAAAGTGATAGATACTAATGAATGAATAATGGTTATGAACATGTTCAGAAATTGGGAAATGTCATAGTAGATAAGGGTCTGCTCTGTAAGCATAGGGTCCTGAATTTGAACCTCTAATATCCATGTTTAAAAAAAAGACATTGTGTTGCAAGCTTATACTCCTCCAACATACTTTTCTGGTATTTTTTCATGTGCCCACATACTCAGGTGCATACCATACCTATACATTCATGCAATATACATTACACACAGTAAAAGAAAAACTAAATAAATAACCATGCATAACAAATCAAGATATATGAAAATTTATACATTTTTTATTACATTTACATAAACTACCTAAAGTAAACTAATTCATAATAGATCAGTGGTTGCCATAGATTGAAATGAGGTAGTGAAGAAGTCCGTGGTAAAGCCTGGCATTCTGGATATACTACACATTTCCATCTTCAGGCTTCATATAGTCTTCCTCCTCCCTTTCATTTCAGTAGGACACTTCTTTAGTATGAGAGCTGCCTGTATCCATTCTGATTTTTATAATTTATCTGTAGCCAAAGGAGAATCTTCCACTATTTGTAAAATCTTGGGGAAAAACTATTATCATATAGGCTTGCAAAGTGGCAGGAAGAGTTCAAATTGAACCAAAATGAAATGATACAGGTGTTTGATCATTCAGTTGATATTTTCAGCACCTAATTTCTTCAGATTTTGTGTTGTGTCAGTACTGCGTGCATTATGAAGAAAAAAATCCATTCATTTATTCCCTATTTTATTTGTTTATTTCTGGGCATTTACATTCCTCTCGGGTCTATGTAGATAGCAGTGTTCAAGTTAGATGTTCTATATAGATTTAAGGAATGTAGAGGAAGAAGATGTTGGTATTCCTCACTGAAGAATGATAGAAAGTATCTAAAATTAGAGTTAACATTGAAAGTTGAGTTGATCTGTCATTGTTGATGGCAAAGAATGGGAAAGAAAGTAGTCGTGAAGTCTTAAAATATTCTCCTTTCTTTCAAACTCCTAAAAATGATCTTTGTTACTTCATTCATTTCTTTTTATAATCTTGGGTAGGGTTTAGAAACTTGCTTTAAGTCTCCACTGAGTGATACAACTGGGATTTAATTCCAAATACTTATGAGTAAAACCTGTATGGTGTATGCTGTCTTTATACTCTTCTATTTCTCTAGAAAGTAAAAGCATATCCATAATACTGTTAGATTGTCTTGAGGGAATCTTTCTATATAAATGCTTTCTAGTAGAAAATATGTAAATGAAACATAAGAAAGGTGATGTTTGCAATGTGAAGACTTAGTGTGCACATGGTTTTGTGTGTGTGTGTGTGTGTGTGTGTGTGTGTGTGTGTGTAGAGCTTGAGGTTTCAGCGGAAGATAAAGAGCATGTAAAACCCTTATCTATGAAAGAATCAGTTGCAGTTTGGCAAGCTCAGGGCTTTACCTGGCGTTGCTAAAATTCCTCACCTCTGGAAGATATAAAGCAACCCATATCACAAAGTGCCATCCACAGAAACAAGGCATGGTTCACCAAAGTTCACTCTGAGGAAATAATGATTTATTTGTTGGGCTTCCTTCAAGAGTTTAAGGGTGCGGGGTTACTTACAGGGGTCTGGGCACTCCTCCTCCAACCATCTGAAAAGCCTGTCGTTATTTAGATGAAGCCCATGCTCTAGTCTCCACATATTGTAGCCCCTCCTCCAGGACTCCATATGCTCTAGCTCCTCCCGCAGGCCATGGGCAGCATTGCCAGGTACTAGGGAGCACAGTGATATTATGATGAGAATCTTATACCTTACTCTGCCCAGTGGAGGCAGTTTTGCAAGGTGGCAAAGCTGTACTCCACAAGTTAGTGATTGCTTAGTTTGGAAGACACTCAGTCATGACACCTGTCTTTGCATTTTAGCATGGTGCACAGGCAGTCTCTGAAGTGTTTTCTTAAAAGGTGATGAAAACTCTCCATTTTTTAAATAGAAGAGATTTTTATGCCTTTTTTTTACACTTTTTTATGCCTCTACTTCTACAATTCACTTTCTGTGACTAAGCTGTGAGTATATAGAAAGAAATTTTGTAGCATGAGTCAAACCTGAACAAAAGTTAGTGCTCTGATCTATTTGATCTCCCCATACCGTCACATAACTCAGTTGATGGGATGAATTTGGCAGGAATGGGAAGTATGTCACTAAAGAAGCTCTGACAACTTCTCAGAAATGTAATGAATCAAGAGGATTTTTCAAAGAGAATAAAACATGTTATTTATGATGGCTTTAACTCACACCCACTAAGATTCTTGTACCTGTGCAGTTTAGACTATCCCATGATAGATAAAATATTACTTGATCTGTCAAAACGGAAGAAGAATGTTTTCCTCCTTCATGTAGGCATGTCATTTTAAGCAGCTGCTTGTCTTGTTTCCTGCCCTTTCTCTATGTTAACAAAAGCTACAAAAAACAAAAAAGATAGTATGGAGAAAGTTGAACAAAGGAATTGAAATAGAATGTAGTGGCACAGCCACTAAAAATCATAATTATAAATCACCAGAACTTTTAGGAAAAAAAGCATGGATTTGTATTTGCTCAGTATTACTTCTCTTCAATAGAAGACTTAAAGTATAATGAATATTATAATTACTGTAAGTATCATAATTATAGACTATAAATAGCTACTGGTATTTGAGTGTTATTCTAAGTATTGAAAGAGATTCCTTTTGATGCTATCTCATTGACTTCTCAGGAAGCACTGTGTGGTATATGTGGTTATCAGTCATTATCTTATCATTCTTTATTTTCAGTATTTCCATGAGAACATGAAGAGTATGTTTAAACTGATGTATAGACTCTACATGTAAATTAAATAATACCAATGAAAATATCCACGTTCTGAAATGCTCTGCAGCCTGAAAATTTTTGAGAGCTGACATAAAATTACTACTAGAAAATTGCACACCCAACTGCATGTATTAATTGGCTTTCTGACACTTCACAAAATACCTGAAAAAAACCAACTTTGAGAAGGAAAAATTTCCTTGGGCTCATGATTTCAAAGGTTTTAGTGCTCAGTTTCTCTTAGGTAGGCCTGGCTCAAAGCAGAACATTATGAGTGTTCTGGAATGGGAATGGGGTGTGAACCACTAAAGTTCAAACCTTTCAGAGCATGCCCCTCATGGGCTACTTTCCTTGTTTTGTGTTCCATGCTTGGACCTTAAGTGTTGTCCCACAGACTTATGTGTCCACTCTAATATTACTATTCAGATTTACTATAACCTTTTAGGAGGTGAACTTAATAGAGCAAACAACAACAAAACAAACACACAAAGAAACAAACAAAAACCAAAAACCCTAGTCTTTGAATGTCTTTCAGGAGCATATTGAGACCTCACTTTACCCATCTGCGTCTTAGATGTCATGTGATAAGCAGCTTTAGTTGCTCCATTTGTTCCTTGCTATAATGTTCGGCCTTCTCACATCTTTAATCTGCTGACCATAGACTAAAACCCTGAAGTTGTGAGCTGAAATAAGCCTTTCCTCACTTAAGCTGTTGGTATTTTGTTAAAGTGAGTGCAAGCTGACTGACAAAGGCCCCACCTTCTAAAGTTTAGAACAGTTGATGTTAACCTTACAGTCTTTGTTAAGTGATTCTTCCACTTCTTAATAGTGCTATACCAGAGACTAGTGCTTCAACACCATGGGACCTTGAGGATGGGGGTGGGGTTGGTATCGACTAGCTTAAATGGAGGAATAGAAGTCAAAATGCAGGTACACTAAAAGTATTATTTAAAATTACAATTAAGATATAGTATTAGGTATGAAAAGAAACAAATTAATGTTGTGTTTACACTTGGGTTCTTTGTCCCAAATATCTTATTATGTATGTGTAAATGTTTTGAAATCTGAAAATATTTGAAACCCAAAACACTTTTGGTCCCAAGCATGTCAGATAAGGTATCCTGAACACAGACTCCTTAATGACAGACACTGTTCCAAACTCTGTGTTGTCTGGCTCCCAACACTACACTATTTTTTTAATGTCTGCAAACCATGGTCTGCTATCTTAGAAATATCCTTAAAAAATAATCTTTTGCGTTTTTAAGAATTAGTTTGAGGTTTCATGATCACATCTAATCTTTCATATTTACCTACTGCATCAGTTATTTTTCTTTTGCTGTAATAAGATGCCATGATCAAACTGACTTGGAAAGAAAAGAGTTTAAATCAGCTTCCAGGTCGAAAGCCACACTGAATGAAGTCAGCACAAGTATTCAATGTAAGAACCTGGAAGCAGGAACTGAAACAGACATCCTAGAGGAATATTGCCTCCTGGCTTCCTCCCGTGGCTTACTCAGACTGCTTTCTTATACAACTCAGAACTACCTATCCATGAGTGATACCACCCATAGTGGCCTGGACCCTCCTGAGTCAATCGATAATTAAGAAAATTCTACAGGCCAGTCTGATGGAGGTATTTTCTTATTTGAGACTCCCTCTTCCAAGGTACCTCCTATTTGTGTTAAGTTGAAAACAGTAACCAGTATACCTACATAGCAATCACTATAGTAATAATCACTCATATTAAAATAATAACAGTAACAACAATATGTACCACCCCAAAACGTGAACTTGTACCATTTCATGCAGTGGGTATAGTGTGGTAGTTGACAATATATAGATTGGTATCTAATCTTAGAGTTGGAAGCCTGGCCCCACTCCTCATGATCTCTCTGACTACATCTACTGGACATCTTTTGTCAAGCTATGTCTTAGGTAAATTTCCTGTTGCCATGATAAAATAATCTGACAAATGCCACTCAATGGTTGGTTTATTTTGGCTCACAATTTTAGAGTATAATCCGTCATGGCAGGGAAGTCATTACCATAGGAGACTGAGGCAGGTGGTCGCTGTTTTTATTAGGCTTCTATTACTATAACAAACACTATGACCAAAAGCAACCTGGGGAGGGAAGGGTTTATTTCACTTTAGAGTTTATAGTTCATCATTCAAAGAAGTCAGGACAGGAACTCAAGACAGGAACCTGGAGGCAGGAACTGAAGCAGGGACAGTGGAGGAATGCTACTTACTGAATTGCTCCTCCATGGCTTAGAACAACTTAGCCATGTTGGTACTGCCCACACTGAGCAGGGCCCTTCCACACCAATTATTAATTAGAAATACATCCCATAGGCATGCCTATAGGCCAATCTGATGGAGGTATTTTCTCACTTAATTTTCTCTCTTCTCAGACTTCAGATGGTGTTGCAACTGAGAGAGTTGTACAGAGGCCAGTTACAGGAAGAGAACAAGCTAGACACAGGTAAAGACAGAATGAGGCAGAGAATGAGAAGGAGCCAGAAGACTAGGACAGATTGCCAAAGTTAGTTTGAGGCCATGCAGGAGAATTCAGGAGAGCCTGAGACAGAGAAAAACCAGATTGAATCAGTCAGCATGGAGAGCAGTTTGAGCCAGAACAGCTGAGCTGGACCAGCTCCTTCCGAGCTTTTCAGAATTTTCTCACATACCTATTTAAATATAAACATGTATACGTTATAGACTGGTATCTATACATGTAGGAGAATATGCAGCTTTTGTTTTTCTGTATTTGGTTACTTAGTTAATATAATTTCCATTTCTATTTATCATCTTGTACATTTCAATTGCTTTCTAGCTAAGTTATATATATATATAATATACATATATTATATATAATTTTATATATTTTATATACATAATATAATATACATATATACATTATTATATATTATATAAAATTATATATATATATATATATATATATATATATCATCCTTTCCTCTGTGGATGGACACTAGACTGGTTCTGTAAGAGTAAAAACATAGTTTTGCATGTGTCTCTGTAGTAGGATGTGAAATTCTTTGGGTATATGCCCAGGAGGGTTATGAATGGGTCATATGATAGATTTATTTTTAGTTTCATAAGCATCTTTCAGAATAATTTTCATATGGCTGTACTATTTTGTACTCCTACCATCAGTGAAGAAAGATTTACTCATATCCACTCTAACATTTGTTGTCATATTTCTGGATGATAGACAGTATTTATATGATGACTTAGTATTACAAATTAGGTTTTTTGATCATTTGAATATTATTTAATATTCTTTTTAAATTAAATTTTATTTTTTTACTTATTCACTTTACATCTCCATTCTTCCCCCATCCACTCTCCTTCTCATCTGAGAGGGTGGACCCCTTATTATCTCCTCACCCTGGTACTTCAAGTCTCTGCAAGGCTAGGCTCTACCTCTCCCACTGAGGCAAGACAAGGCAGCCCAACTAGAAAAACATATCCACCATATAGGCAACAGCTTTTGGGTTGTTCAGGACCCACATGAAGACCAAACTGCACACCTGCTACATATGTGCTGGGAGGCCGAAGTTAAGCCCATGTGTATTCTTTGGTTGGTGTTTCAGTCTCTGAAAGCTGCAACGATCCAGGTTAGTTGATTCTGTTGGTCTTTCTGTGGGGTTCTCTCTTAGTCAGGGTTTCTATTCCTACACAAACATCATGACCAAGATGCAAGCTGGGGAGGAAAAGGTTTATTGAGCTTATATTTTCATGCTGCTGTTCATCACCAAAGGAAGTCAGGACTGGAACTCAAGCAGGTCAGAAGCAGGAGCTGATGCAGAGGCCATGGAGGGATGTAACTTACTGGCTTGCTTACTTCTCCTGGCTTGCTCAGCCTGCTTTCTTATAGAACCCAAGACTACCAGTCCACAGATGCTACTACCCACAAGGCGCCTTCTGCCCTTGATCACTAATTGAGAAAATGCCTTACACCTGGATCACATAGAGGCATTTTTCTCAACTGAAGCTCTTTTCTCTGTGATAACTCCAGCTTGTGTCAAGTGGACACACAAACCCAGCCAGTACAGGTTCCTGTCTTCCTGGGGGCAGCAATCCTTCCTCTTTTTCTTCCATAAGAGGTCCCAAGTTCCATCCACTCTTTGGCTGTGGGTGTACACCTCTGTTCGTGTCAGTTGGTGGGCCAGACCTCTCAGAGGACAGCCATGCTAGACTCCTGTCTGCAAGCATAACAGAATATATATATATATATATATATATACATATACACACACATATTCTGTTATATATATATATATATACATATACACACACACACACACACAATGATATTCTGATTATATATATCTATATATCTATAGATATATAGATATATATAATTGTTATATATAGTGTTAGGGATTGGTGTTTGCCCTTGGGATGGGTCTCAATTTGGGTCTGTTATAGGTTGGCCATTCCCTCAATTTCTGTTCCATCCCCCATGCCTGCATTTCTTGTAGACAGGATGAATTTTGGGTTGAAAGTTTTGTGGGCGAGTTGGTGTTTCTATAGCTCCACTGCAGTTCCTGCCCAGCTGCAGGAGGTAGCCTGTTCAGGTTCCATATCCCTAATGTAGTGAATCACAGATAAAGTCACCCCATTGATTCTTGGGTGCCTCCCTTATTCCGGTCTCTGTCTCATCCTGGAGATGCCTCCCACCTCCTCACCCCCTCACTTGAAGATTTCCAGTAATTTCCATGGCCAGATAGCCTTCTCTTCTGTCCTTCTCCACATCCAAACCTGGACCTCCCTATTCCTCTTCCCATCCACCCTCTCAGTTCCCTCCCTCCATCTGCCTCTTATGACTATTTTATTGCTCTTTCTAAATGAGAGTCAAGCTTCCTTTTTTGGGCCTTACTTCTTGTTTAGCTTCTTTGGGTCTGTGGAGTGTAGCATGGTACCAGCGTTTTATGGCTAATATCCATATGTGAGTACATACCATGCATGTCCTTTGGGGGCTGGGTTACATTGCTGGTGGGAATGCAAACTTGTACAACCACTTTGGCAATCAATTTGGTGGTTTCTCAGAAAACTGGGACTAGTTCTACCTCAAGACTCAGATATACCATTCCTGGGCATATAAACAAAAAGATGCTCTAACACCCTACAAAGACATTTACATAATTATGTTCATGTCAACTTTATTTATAATAGCTGGAAACTGGGAAAAAACCCTACATTTCCCTCAATCATGGATAAAGAATATGTGCTACAACCACACTATGGAATACTATTCAGCTACTAAAAACAAAGATATTATGGATTTTTCAAATTGGTTTTAATTTGCATTTTTTCAGTGTTAAGATATGTTTATGTTGAACATTTAAAAAGTACATTTTATTAGTCAATCTTGTTTCTTCTTTCTGAGAACTAGTTTCTTTTAATAGCACATTTACTGATGGCCATTTTTTCATTGATGTTTACTTTTTTTCTGTGAGTTGTTTTATTTTGTGGGCATTTATTTTGCTGTGGAAAAAAGTTTTAATTTCCTATAGTTGTGCCTGTTGATAGTTGGAGCACTTCTTGCCCACAACAATATTCTGAAGATCATTCCCCATGATCCCTCTAGAAGTTTCGTGTTTTAAATTTGTGTCTTTGAAACACTTTTGAGTTTGAGCAGGTTGGAAGGTGGGCATCTCTTGTTTTTTCTCTAGGTGGATATCCACTTTTGCCAGCACTGGTTGTTTAATAGATTGTCGTTTTACAATGTTCATGTTTTTGTTACCATTGTCCAAAATTAGGTGCTCATGGTTTTTGTGTTTATTTGTGGGTTTCCTATTCTATTTCAATGGTTTACACGTGTTTTTATGTCAGTACCAGGTGGTGCTTGTCACCAACACTCCTTTCTGATGACAAAATCCAGGAATGTTCAGACTTGTATAAGATGACCTGGTATTTTTGTGTAATTATTGAAATCCTCCTTTATATTAAATATCTAGATTATTTATGATGCCCAATACAATGAAGCATAATGCAAATGGGTTTCATGTTATTTAGAGAAGAACAGGAAAAAAAATCTTTAATACAGACTTTGCATGTGTTTATTGATTCCACGAGGCATGTAGAACCTTGTGGATATGGAGGGAAAATTATTCTCCCATGTTAGTTTTGAATATTCAACTATAAAATGCTACTGATTTTGAGTTAATTTTGTATGTAGCCACTTTGCTGGAGGTATTTATCAGCTGTACTCTTGACTTCTTTCTTTCCACTTTGTATCCCCCTGATCGCCTTTATTTGTTTTATTGCTGTGGCTAAAACTTCAAGTACTCTACTGAACAGCTTTGGAGAGAATGGACAACCTTGATATTAATGGAATTGCTTTAAATTTCTATCTGTATTATTTGATGTTGGCTTTAGGCTTGCTGTATATTGTCTTTATTGTGTTTAGGTATGTGCCTTGTATCCCTGATCTCTCCAAGACTGTTAGCATGAAGGGGTGTTGGAATCTGTCAAAGGATTTTTTTATCATCTAGTAAGATGATCATGTGCTCAGGATCCGGTAAATGTTCTAAATAATGTTTATTTCTCTTTCAGAAATGATAAAATTAAGGATTTGTGAGATTATAGATTTTCTTTTAAGATTTCCAAAATATCTTTCTGCCTCCCTTTCCATGGTAAAAGTCAGTGGGGATGGAAGACACCAAGAGAACAAGGCCCCCTGAAGGTGTATATGACATCACAGAGGCTGAAGCAGCAAGCACGAGGTCTGTGCCAGGTCCTTTGTGAATATATTATAGCTAGCCATTAGCTTAGTGTACTTTTTAAAAGATTTATTTATTTGTTTTATGTGTACGGTGCTCTATCTGCATATACACCTACATACCAGAAGAGGGAATCAGACCCAGTATAGATGGTTGGGAGCTAACCATGTGGTTGCCAGGAATTGAACTTAGGAAATCTGGAAGAGCAAACAATACTCTTAACTGCTGAGCCATCTCCTTAGCACATTAGATTAGTATTTTTATGGGACTCCTGACAGTCAGAACGAGTGGGTCTCTTACACTTGTGCCTCCTGTTAGCACCCTTTTCCTTCTGTTGGGTTCCCATGTCTAACTTCTTCTTTTGCTTCGTCTTATTATATTTTATTTTGTCATGTTTGCTTGTCATCTCTTAGAAGCCTGTTCTTTTCTAAGGAGAAAATTAGTGGATCTGGAGGTGAGGGGAGAGGAATTGAGGGAAGGAGAAACTAGAAGGAAAAGAAGATGACAACTATAATTAGGATATATTATATGCAAAAATATCTATTTTTAATAAAATGGGAAAACGAAAAAGCAATTCCAAAGTAGCCTGGCAGAAGCAGGCTGGCTCAGTTTCTTAACCTGAACTTTTCTCTCAACAAGTGTTCAGTGTATTTGCTAAGGTTTTTGTAAAATAGTTTTTATCAAAAGTAAATTATCTTTTTCTAATTAATTGTTCAGTCATACATTCTTGTAAGTACTCAGTTTCAAAAACCAACTTTTCACATATCTCTGTCTTTGAAAACCTATCTTCTACCTATGGTACTTTTTGCTTGCTTGCTTAACCTGATGTAGCCCAATTGTCCTTTGGGATTTAGTCTGAAGTACCATAGCTGCCAGAAAGGGTCGTGTGTGGATTAACAAGCCTGCCTCTATCTGAGGGGTAATAGAACATTCCACTATCATGCATACGGCCCTGGGTTCAATCCCCTGACCCAAGAGCTATTTCCTGATATCCAAACACTTGCTGTGTTTTGCAGTATTGTACTGTAGTCAATTGCAATTCTATTTCAGGTTTATACACTTATAAGCTATTATAGGGCAAAGTTAATACTTTACTCACATCTCTATGGCTAGTAGATAACAACGAACATGATAAATACTAAGTGCCTAGCATAACTGCTTATTTACAGTTTAACTGGATAGATAAATAAAATGAATTGTTCAAGGGATTCAATCCAATAACATAATATAGGATGTAATATATTAAATTTATATGTTAGGCTATCAAGAAAGTTATTACTTAATAGGCTTGGTAAAACTTAAAGTGTAAGGTAAAGAGAACTTCAAATATACCTGCCCAACACACTCATACCCCAGCCCTGAAACAATCTTCTAAATATAGATGACAGTAATTTAGTTTCAAACAACTCATTTTCAGCATCTGACATGTTCATTAACCCCAGGTAGGGAAATTACTGTGTTGCATTAATTTTTCACCAGAGAAGACATTAGTCATCTATGCAAGTATCATTAGTGCTTGCTCCAAAGATGAAAATGACGTTTTCTCTGCTGAATGAAGAATTCAAAGTAATTTTTTTTTACAAGTATCTGCTGAGATCTCTAAAGCCAGACACCACTCTGTATGCTTTTGCACTCTCAGTACATAGCGTTCGTGTGACATGAGTAGGCGCCTCCTTTATGAGGAGAATGGAGACTAATACAAATCTCTTAGTAAAGGAATATAGTCTTCACTATATGTAACTTTTATTCTATTTTTACATATCTCTGCAGCATTTGTGGAGAGAATATATTACAAACCTTGATATTTTCCAAGGCTTGCCCTGAATCTTATCTTCTCATTTTTTTCTTTACCTTCATCAGTTACATAACTACTATGCATAACTCCTATGCTAGTGGTTTTCATATACCCATTTAGTCAGGCTCTTCTGAGTTCCACATCCGTATATGTAGCTGTCTAGTTATACACACAGGAGACAGTTTTATATCTAAAATTCGACCTGTGGCTCATTTGCTTTTCTGTCTCCCAGCACTGGCTTTTATCACAAGTTGCTAGCTACATCTCTTTAGGATCTCTAAACGATGTCTGACCTAGACCCCTTCCATGATCATGAAATTCCATTCTGTATGAAGACAGAACTAGAAAGGTATAAGCAAATCATTGAATTAGTCATTTGTCTTCCAAGAAAACCGTTCTGAACAAGTGAACTGGGAGACTTATGAGAGGGGAAGCTGGGATGCACAGAAGACTCTCAGCTTCTGACCTCAAGTTCCCGAATTCTGGAACTTCCTCTGCCCATGTCAGGCGGACACTAGTCTGTATGGTCTGGAGGGATGTAAAACCCAAGATGCAGATATTTACCCTTCTACACTATGTTTTAAGTTGATGGATTTACTTATGAGAATAGGTGAGAGCTTTATTGGGAAATAATAATGACTTCGTCACTGGTACATATACATTCATCACGTGGAAAATGAAGTTCCTTAAAGCTCTTGCTCCCCGAAGACAGCTTGTAGAATAAGGAACTACACTGCATAGCTTTGGTCAAGTAGCCCTTTACTCATACGATTATTTAGATGAAACTCTTGGCCAAAGGGATCGGGGTATGAGTAATATCTGCAGACAGCAGTCCCAACTGGATTTTGTAACACAACCTGGTAACCTCTTGGTCCCGTGTACACACAAGACATTTATTCCCCTGTGCTCACATATTTATATATCACCATTTAAAATTCATTCCAGGACAAAGCTCATGCTTAGGAGTTGTTGGCCAACACAAAATCAACCCTATGGCTTTATTTGTAGACTCTTAGTTTCATTGGCATTTTGTTTTATTGGTTTTTTAATTTGATTTGTTTTGGGGTTTTATTGAGAGAGAGAGAGAGAGAGAGAGAGAGAGAGAGAGAGAGAGAAGAAGAGAGAGAGAGGGAGAATAAAGAATTGTGTCAGTGGGGAGGTGGAGAGTACCTGGTAGGAATCTCTGATCAAGATTCAGGAGGAGGAGGATGGAGCACAGTGATATACAATAGACATAGAAAGGAAGATGAGTTTGTACAGGGAGCTAGGTCTTCCTCTGCTTGCTGAGCATTGTTGCTCCTCTTCCCTGCCAACACTTTAAAAAAAGATTATCTCTTGTTTATAAAGGAATAGTCTGAAGCTTGAGTGGTCAGCCAGATATTAGTTCTGTGGAGTTGGGCAAAGTCTTCACCAGTTTTCTCTTCTGAAAATTGAGATTGTGATATTTGCCTTATAGAGTAGCAGACAGGCTAATTTGAAAGAATTAGATACAGAGGTTAATATTATCAAGGCAATGATTTTTATTTCTCTAATACATTTGCTGCTTTCTCTGGAATTAGATCAGTACAGCAGAGCCCACTTAGGCTTTGCTCCACTCTTAGGTTTGGGTTCCAATAGACATTGGATCCTGTTCCTAGATCTGGGTTTAAATATATAGAAAACTCATCTTAAATACAACCAGCGTCTGAGGGAACAGGCAGTGGCTCAGTGTAAAAAAAATTAAAAAAAAAATTAAAGAAAAAACAAACAAGCAACTTTTGTTCGGATGAATGTTGATGAAATTAGATGACAATGCATTCAGAGACACTGAAAGTAACTTATTGAAGGTCAGGCATGAGGGAAGGGAACAGGGTACTTCATAAACAGAAAAGTGTGCAGCACAGAGCCCACTGCTAAAGCAAAGCAGAAAAGAACACTGAGATGTTAAGTGAGATGTTACTCAGTTGACAACACAGGTAACTATAAAGTTGTCGTGAGCTGAGGAAGCCAAGAAAGCAATAGAGAGAAAACCCACAAAAAAAAAAAAAAAAAAAAAAAGGAATACGGACTTGCAGGGAAACAAATGGGGCAGAGCAGGAGGGAACTTGACAGGTAAAGAGGACACCCAGGCTCCTTTGTGAACAACTCTACCGGAGCCCAGCATAAACTTTTGCCTGTGGTCATTTAAGTGCCACCTTCTCCCAGTAGAAAACAGCTTCTGTCCCCTGCATTTCTTAACCTGATTCTTGTGCTCAGTCATTTTGAATCAAGCAGGTCCCAGAGGCGACGTTCTTTGCTACATTTCTTGCTTCACTTGTTCCTTCTAGGTCAAGTGGATGAAATTTAAGATCTGAGTTAAAGCACCTTATTAGGAAGAGATTATTTTCTTTAGGTAGCTGCCAGATGTCAACAAAGCTCCCCTTGCTCAGCTGGAAATTACTCTTTCTGTGGAAGTATTTCTCACCTGGCCTTAACTGGGGACCACATCTCAACTATCCTTCAGCTTCAACATCCTTGCCTGCCTGTCTGAATGAAAAAAAAAACAGTGGTGTGGTCCACCAGAACTAATTCTGACTCATTAAAAAATAAATAAATAAATAACCAAGGTCACTTTGCTCTGAATTTACTTCTTCCGTGCAAATTAAAATAACACCATAAAAGGAATTGTTGGCATGCTTGATGGGCTGGAAGTGTCTTAATTTTCAACATTTTGGATGGTAAAGAGGGCATATTTGAAAAATGCAGTGATTTTTAAAATGGCATTTACTTGCCTAAAAATAAAATATATCTGCTTTACAAAGACACATCTGCAAGTCAGCCACAAAAATCTGTCAGTGGTTTCTGACATCTATTGAATTAATACTTCTTGGATTGTGTAGAGGCTTTGAAATTATGTGTCTATATTGTATCATAATATCCATCTCAGGGAGTCAGGAGTTGGGAATGAAGTTTTTGAATTTCCTTTGTTTGTTTACAAAGAAAGCCTTATTGAGTGGAAAAGGACTTTAATATGTCAATGGAAAGATTTTGGTTTTCTAAAAACACAATGCTCTACAGTGGATTTCTCTTCCTTCCTGGGACTTAATCTTGTGGGGAATATTTTGAAAGGCCCTTTGTGGAGATAAGATTTTTATCATAGCAACATAAATGTTCTGATTACAAGAGAGTTCATATGTCACAGAATGCTGAAAACTACACCAATACGACTACCATGTTGCAAGCACCTCCTTTTATAAGTGAAAAAGGAGGTTCTGTCAGAAGGAATAACTTGTTTAGAATCAGACACCTACTCACAACTTAGTGCAGAAAGTCAGCACAGAAGTTTAGCTACCCTGGGCTAATGATTTTGTGTTACATATGTGGATACAAAGAAATAAGTTGTGATAACATCAAAAGGCAGCATAAGATATGGGACTTTTTTCACTGGAGGCCCACTGAGGTTTGAAGGGCTTCTCTGAGGACCTGAGGTGCTCTTGATCTCAATAGCTATACCATAATTGCTGCCAGATAATTATAAGAATGATGAGCCTTAAAATTTCCCACTTAATTACCAGTATATAGAATTACATTAATGGCTTTGTTCTTACACATTGTTACAGTCCATATATGAACATTTTTCACTGTGAGTAGAGCTTCAGAAGAGGGGATGGGTTAATACCTGTTTCTTCTATAGTAGCTACTCTCTGAAACCTGAAAAGGTCAGTCAGAAGGAGGCAGAAGCAGAAGGTGTCAAGATCTGGATTCTAAGTTGACATGGCTTAAACTATCATACTAAGCTGTTATCTTCTCCTTTAGTTGTTCACTAGAATATTCAAGTTCTAATTCAAGTTAAATGATACCTCAGATAGCTGAGGCAAAATATATAGACCAACAAACACACAAGAAACAATGGCTTGTTAGGTTTTAAAAAAAACCTAACAAGCATTTTATTCATTAATTCAACAAATATTCATTGAAGATATGTTCTAAACAGGGACATATACTAGAAATATATCAGCAAACTAAACCAAGCTTGGTTCCTATCTATGTCAGTTTGTCTTGCTTTCCATAATGAAATAAAGTTGATTAGTGATTTAGGCAGCAGAAATTTATTTATTTTTCTAGTACTATGGAGACTGGATGTCTGAGACCAATGAACCAATAGGATTGATTTCTCCTATGCTGTTTCTCCTGCTCTAGATGGACATTTTCTCTTAATATCTGTTCTGTGTCAGTACATGCCCGTGTCCTAATAACCTCTCTTAAGGAGACTGGTGTCATTAGATTAAATGCCAAACATACACCATCCATCTTACCTCCCAATACATTTGCCTTCTTAGGTAGTTGGATTTACGGCTGCAACATATGAGCCTGGGAGCAGAAAATTTAGCCCATAAAAGTGTTGCTAATGAACCTGTGGTGCAGAGAGGACACAGAAACTTATGTACAAGTGGATTTAATGTTGTAAAGTCTATTGAATGCTGTAAAAGAGAAGCACACGAAACAATAAGAATATGTGAGGGGCATGACCTCTCTTGGAGGATGGAAGGTGCATAGCATAAGAAAGAGTACTCGTACAAGGGGATGCCGAACATGTTTGGAAGAGTCAATTAGGAAAAAGTGACAAGAGAAGGAGAGCAGGGGAGGAAAGACTCAGGAAGAGTGGAGCTAACTGTCAAAAGTCCTGTAATTTAGTCCTCTTGATGTGCTGAATACTAAAGTAGATAGGTTCTGAATATAGCGGTGGCACCCATTGTCTTGTGGGAGACAGATGCAAAAACAGATCATTTCAGCAGGGTATGATCAAAGTTGTTAAGGAAACTGATATTTAAATGTCACATAGTTCCAAATCCATGGGAATATAGATAAGGGTGGCACTAAGTCTCCTGACAACGAAGTGAAGGCAGGAGTCAAAACAATTTCACAATAGTTCTCTTTAAATATAAGGGTGTTCCAGATAGGCAGCACGTGCCAGGGCTTACTCCCAGGATGCTGCGTGAAGGGGACATTTGGAGTGCAGTACAGAGGATCTGTGTGGTTGGTACAGGGGTGGGGGCAAAGATGACACTAAAATTGAAGACAGGTGTTTCTAGCCATTTAAATATTACTCTTCATTTACTAAGAACTAAACATCCGAGGGTAAAAGCATATATCCATTTTCCCTTTGACCCTGGAGCAGACTGATGAACGTGTGATTTATGTTCCACTGCTCTTAAGATCTTTCCCAGGGCATACATCACCTGCACATGGGCAGTAAGTAACAGCCAGTCAGAGTTGACACACAAAGTGAAATCCCTTTTAGGACATGCCTGTTCCCTATAGCTATTTCAAGAAATTCACGCAGTGTCATTTCAACAAACTGGTTTTCAACACCAGAATCTTATTGTCTGCTTATTCTGGAGGGCAGAAATCTGAACTTATATAGGGATCTGAACAAAAACTGTTGGCAGGGCTGTACTCCTGGTGCAAGCTGTAAGGGGAAAGCATTGTCTCATTCAGCTTCAGGGAGTGGCTAAAATTCACCGACTTACGGCCACACCATCCCAACCTGCTGACATCTCCACAGTGCCTTTTCATGGGAGCACATCCTCTCCTTTTCTGTCTATTCTCCGTTGTCTCCTTTTGTCCATCTGTCTATTAAACCTCCCACTCTCCTCACACCACAGAACATATCTGTGACACATCTGTGACTGAATTTGTGACCTGCCCATGTAATCCTAGATAGCTTTCTATTTTTTGAGGTCCTGATTCTAATCATACCTGCAAAGTATTTCCACATAAGATACATTTACAAGCTTTAAGGACTAGGACTTGGATATTTGGGTGAATCTTTTTCTGGCATTCCTGCTCCCCTCAAACCTTCGAAGGAGGTCTTACTGAAAGAGAGGTGGTTAAGTCATAGTTTTGTTCTCTCATTCTAGGAATAGAGACTTCAGAAAGTCATTAGCATATAAGTAGTTTTCTGGTGAATAATGAAAGCAAACAATATGATGGACCTGGGGGATGAAATATTCACTATTCCCAGTTGTTAATTCAGATGTTTAGACATCACCGTTCTCATCAGTGTCTCAGTTAGGCATGGTTTGATCTAGTGATAAAGACCATGAATGATTTCAAAGCCAAATTTGAAAAATAAAGGGTCGAGATTTTTGTTGTTGTTGTTGTAACAATACAGAGATATCTTCCTCTCTATTATTAGTCAATTAGTTGCCAGGCACATCACACACATGCCATGTGTATCCTCTCACTGAATTCCCACAAGAGTTATGCATGATGAATGTACATTATACCCATAAAATACATGAGTAAAATGAGCTTTAGAGACTTTCTAGTGTTTACTCCCAATTCCCCCTCCCCCACTGCTACACACCTCCATTCAAATTCCTGACTCTCTGTACTTCTCCCCCCTCCTCCCACACCTGATCCCGCCCCCTTTTCCCTCCCTCTCCTTTCTCCTTCCCTCTACCTCCAATGAATATTTTCTTCCCCCATCTGAGTAGGACTGAAACATCCATGCTTTGGCCTTCCTTCTTCTTGGGTTTCATATGGTCTGTGAGTCGTATTGTGGGTATTCCGAGCTTTTTTATGTGTGTGGGGGGGCCTAATATCCACTTATCAGTGAGTACATAACACATGTGTCTTTTTGTGACTGCGTTACCTCGCTCAGGATGATATTTTCAAGATCCATCCATTTGTCTACGAATTTCATGAAGTCATTGTTTTTAATAGCTGAGTAGTATTCCATTGTGTAAATGTACCACATTTTCTGTATCCATTCCTCTGTTGAAGGACATCTGGGTTCTTTCCAGCTTCTGGCTATTATAAATAAGGCTGCTATGAACATAGTGGAACATGTGTCCTTGTTATATGTTGGATTATCTTTTGGGTATATGCCCAGGAGTGGTATAGCTGGGTCCTCAGGTAAAACTAATTCCAATTTTCTGAGGAACTGCCAGACTGGTATCCAGAGTAGTTGTACCAGCTTGCAATCCCACCAGCAATGGAGGGGTGTTCCTCTTTCTCTACATCCTTGCCAGTATCTGGTGTTACCTGAGCTTTGGAGACATTAATTTGTTGAAATTGCTGTATTAAAGTCAGTATAATATGTATTTATATTATTCATATATATATATATATATTTCTATATTTTTTCAGAACTGAGAAAGACTATAAGTAACTTACAGGCTATGGCCCAGGTAGTTCAACAATGGCTGTCTCCTGATGAAAAGACCAAGAAACCCTGTACTTGAGTCCATGAGATTGGATGCCTCAGAAGTCCCACTCTGGTAGTAGAGTCCCAGAGGATTCCTAGAGAGCTACTAGTCTTATCTACTCCCTAATGTCAAAAAAAGAGGTTTTAATACTAGTGAAGGAATGCCTCAATAACAGGATAGATGATCGTGTTTGGGAGAATGAGGACAAGCAGGCAAAAAGCAAAAGTGTCCTCCTTCCATGTGGCTTTATGTGGTAAAGCTGCAGAAGGCGTAGTCTAGACTTTGGTTGTATCTTCCCATCTCAAATGATACAGTCAAGAAAATCTCTCATAGGTGTGCCTAGCTGGTTGTGTTTTAGTTGATTCCAGATGTAGTCAAGTTGACAACCAATATTATTAGCATTAGCTATCACAGTCAGAAGTTACTAGATCTTGGTATAACTGGTACTTCCTAATTGCACAGCTCATTTTAAACCAGTGACCCAGCCTTCTCCTTTGCTGGGTATGGCTTTTATTTAGCAGTTATTATTGTGATTCTTATTAAAGATATGTTTGAGATGTATTTGTTGCTTATTTCCCTCTATTTTAATATGTGGTCTCTGAAGGCATCAAGCTTCATCATCATCAAAAGTATATTCTCAAAACCTAGGAATACATAATTTCATGCTATAAGCTAAATAAATATGTCCTGAATGAATGAATGAACAAATATCCTTATGTAAAAAATGATTAAACGGTAACTCTCAGATGAGACAATAATTGTCTTAGGTCAGGGAATTTATACTGAAACAGTAAGATGAATATTGATCTAATTTAGTAGTTCTCAAACTCCTAATGCTAATATATATTATATATAATATATACATATGTATATTATATATGTAATATATATGTATATATTATATATAATATATATTATATGAATATATATTTATATTACATAGATATATATTATATGAATATATATACATATATATGATATATGTGTTAATTATATAATTAATGAAGGTTGTGGTGACCTGCGACCATAAAATTGTTTTGGTTCCTACTTTATAACTGTAATTTTGCTACTATTTTGAACCTTAATATAAATATCTGATAGGCAGGATATCTGATATATGACCCCTATGAAAGGGTCCATTGATCCCATAGGGGTGGCAAGACAGATGCTGGGAACCACTGATCTAGATTCTCGTTCCAACTCTTTCTCTAATTCATACTTAAGTCAGTTAAAATTTATACTAAGATTTGTTGGCTGACTTATGCTTGACTTTTGCTCAGCTGCTTGTAGGTATATATTTTATGTAACCTTTGCATAAAATGTGTGGGTAAGTAGCCAGCATAAGCAGTGATAGCCTCCAATCCTAGGAACTGACCCGGATGAAGGCTTATTCTGACTAATATCTCAGAGTGTTTTTCAAAGGAAGCTTTAATGGGTTCCTCTCCTTTAAGTAATCAGTGGGAGCTAACATATTTCTTCCTGGATGCTGCCATCCTCAAACATTGACCTTCAAGGAGATGAAAAGAAGAACATAAAAAACCAAAAAACCAAAAAAAAAACCCAAAAAACAAAAAACAAACCCTGCACCTGGAATTTTATACCTGAGCCTATAATTAGTGTACATCACTTTCATACCTATCCCTTTGGCTAGTACCTGGTCACTTGGAATAATTTAATTATAAGGTGTTGTGGAATATGTAGTTTCACAAAGAAGGAGAATATGGTATTGGGCAACATCGAACTGCTATCTGTCATAATATTGTTACTGTTTCATATGAGAAAAACTTGTGATGATTAGCTTGTGACCGCATAATAGTTGTGGGAATGGGGTTATAGCACATCCTCTGCTTTCTACCTCTGAAGCTATATTTTCAAGATTCTTTTTCCTAGAGATCTTTTCTGTAATAGGAATATAATGGAGAAGCCTACTATGTAAAATAGGAATAGGAATGAAGTGTAGAGTACCCTGGGAAGATCCCTTGGGCACTCTCTAAAGCATTTGTGGCCTTAACTGAATCTCAGCATCAAGTAGTCTCAGTGATCTCTTTCAAAATGCTTCAGTCTTCATGTATTGGTACTTCTGTGTGAGGCAGAAGGTGTAAGTCATGAATGCATTTCAGAATTTGGTGCTTGTCATCAAAGTTTTGTCTGAAGGCCCAGAAAGAAGCTGTGAAATTTGTCTGAAACTGGTGACTCATGCACTGAGTCTTACGACTCTTTTCCCACTTTGCTCATCCATGCAAAAAGTTATCTAATTGTACAGGGCACATTCTGAAGACTTTCCCAACAGAATAAAAGATAAAGGAACTGAGAACTTTTTAATTTTGTAAAGTGCATTCTTCCTTATAATTTACTTAATATAGAAATTTAATGTTCTGCAGTTTACTGAACAAATAACATTGAAAGTCTTTTAGAGCCAGCTTGGGAGCTTGCCTTTGGTTGCTGGTTTGACTTTATTATTTGATTATCCAGATAAAGGCCAGCAGTAACAATGCACTCTGCCTTAAGTGGTTCAGAGGGGTTATCTCCTGCCATTACCAATTCTAAATACAAGATTTAAATTCAAGGAGAAAAATCACACAAGAGCAATTCGCTGAATTTGCTCAAGTTAGCCCCTTGAATAATATGCTTGTTTTTCTGGCTTGGATTATGATGGTTATACCTTTTTGGAAGCTTCCTAACCTTTTGGGTTTGGCAAATTTGGTGCAATTCTATCTATTCAAATAATACATACCAAAAGCCAAGTATGTGCCAGGTGAATGGCAAAGATGCTCAGAACAGTGTGGAGCTCTATCACCTGTGCTTAGGTCTCATGTCTTATGATTCAGCGAATCTTCCTACACTACTTTCAGGTACTTTTTCTAGTGCTCTTTTCTAAGATATCTCACTTGAGCAGATTTTGATTGCCAGAGCAGCCATTGGTGGTGGTGGTGGGGGGGGGGGGGGGGGGGTGGTGTGGTGTGTGTGAGCCTTTACAATTTAGTTGGCTCATTGCTTTTGAATGTGCTTTGACTCAGACACATAATATAAGCATGGACCAAACTGGCTCATTAACTTCACAAAGGAGGTAGAACAAAAATGTAGAGAGGGATAAAGCATCCTGCTCTGAAAATAAAAGTGAAAATCATTTAAGAGATAGAATATACAGGACATGGCTACCAGGTAGAGTTTCAGAATTGAAGGAAAGAGATTTATTTAAAAAGATACCCAAATCACCTGAGATCACAGAGATGTGTTGCTATTAACGTGTATATTAACTTCTTGTTAATAAATAAAATTTTAATATGCAAAGGTGATGTGAAAAGCATGTTTCAAAACATGGAACTAAATCAACAAAGACTAAAAAAAAAAAATCCAAATTCTTTAGGGAATATCAACTGGGCATAGTGGTGCATGCCTTTGATTCCAACCCTAGGGAGGCAGAGACAGAGGTAGGTAGATCTCTGTGAGTTTGAGGTCAGCCTGGTCTACAGAGTAAAATTCTAGGACAGCCAGAGCTGTACAGAGAAATCCTTTTTGGGGAAGAGGGGGAGAATGTCTATTTCTTGTTTAAACACCTATGACCTCCTTTATAAATGCCAAGACTTGTTTTCTGTTTCTAGTCTACTGTCTACTCCATTGAGGACTCCTCTGAGCTTTGTAAAGACAATAAGATAGATGCCGTTGTTTTCCTTTGCAGAAATTTGGACACCTTACTTTAGCTACTTGAGTAGCTAAACTTCAATAATTCGGGCAATTTAACTGATTCAGATTGAACACCACACTGATAATTACCTTGTTCTTCCTTCTTCCCACCACCCACAGGAGTCTGATGGATCATTAATGACAAGATTAAAGAGAGAGTAATCTTGGTGCATTATTGGTGCTCAGTAAACATTAAATAATTGTAGAAATAGGACCCAGTGGAAATTGGCACTCTGCAGCCAAAACAGGAGTCACAGAGTGTGTCTTCACTGATAATCAGGTTTTGCAATTCAGAGAAGGCACAGACTATGCACCATTTCTCATTATTGAAAAGCCACATGCATTTGTAGGCGAAAATCTAATGAATAATCTAGTTCTAGGTAATAGAAGCCCCTACTGCGGAGGAAAGGACTGAACATCAGACGTTGCCCTGGGGGATTCCCTCTCTCTCCTGCTGGAGGGGCTTGCAGCTACCTAAATGAGCAGGTGTGGGTACTAAGGGTGTGGTGTCCACTGGGCTACTGGGCAGACAGACTATTTTACTGAGAGCATAGGAAGTCCTGCCCTAAAGCGCTTGGAGAGCCAGATACCCATCTGTTAATTGAAAATCCTGACTGCCAATATGAGGGCTAACTTTGCCAAGCCTGGATTGTGTGGTGTTAATGGCTTTGGGTAGAGCCTTGTGCTGCTTTCTGGCAGGAAGGCTCCTGTTTGATGCTGAAAAGCCCAAAATTTATGTTTTAAAACATATTTTATTTGACAGCCAGAATCTAATGACTCTGACTTCATCTGTCTGTCTGCAGATCTCTGCTTGTGAATTTTAAACCTACAGCAAAATAGCTCCTCACAGTTTATAAAGCACATTTCCTACCAGCTATCTCATTTGATATGTCTGGCAACTAAGAGAAAAAGAGAACCTAATATGTGTAACTGTTTAACACAGTTAAAAAGAGAACCTAATATGTGTAACTGTTTAGCACACAATCTCATCTAATCTCTGATATCTTTCAAGATAGGATTTAAATGTCCATTTTGTATATCAAGATCCAGGGTATCAAAAAAGTAATAAATTTGTTTACCTTGTACTTAAGCTACTTTTTTTAAAAAAGCTAATGGACCATATATTAATCTTGGATTTAATTATACCATGATCTCATCGTTGAAGACCATGTTCTGAACAACTGCTTTAAAATAAGAAGTTGTACATATTATTGCATCTCTAAACTATTTTATGTGGTAGTTATTATCATTATTATTTTATAGATCTGCTACACCTACACACCACTGACACCTCCTATATGCCAGAAATTTTTCTAGGCACCATATAAATACATCTGAATAATGAACAAAATGTACCCCTCTCATATCCTAATAGGTATGATAAGTAAACGCAGTGATTATACTTTGTAAATTTTGGAGATTTGGGGTTGGATGATCACAGAAATATTAGTTAGGATAAAACATTTAAATTCAGCCAAATGTCAAAAAAGAGCCAATTTTATCAATAGCTGAAGGATTATAATTACAAGCAGAAAGAACAGTAAGTAAACAAATCTTAAATGGAAAAAATAATCTTTCTGATTTACAAAGATTAATTTTATGTGTCAACTTGACTGGGATAAGGAATGTCTAGATATTAAACAGTAGTCTTAGTGTGTTTATGAGGGTGTTACTGGATGCTATTAGCATTTGAATCAGCTCGAGTGAAGCGAGTGATACTTCCCAGTGCATGAGAACTTCATCTAGTTAAGTAATAGAATTGAATAGCATATGAATACTTGCCTGGGACAAACTGCTGATTATGGTAATTCACTATCTCTTGATAAATGTCTTGGATCTGGGGCATCAGTCTTCCCTTTGCATCACAGACTCAGAGTGGAAGTTAAATATTGATTCTTTTGGCTCTCAAGTCTTTAGATTAGTCTTGTAGCTGAACATTAGATAGTATGTGTTCCTAGCTTGCATGATGCACATTCTTAGGCTTTCCAGCATCCATAAATATGTAAACAAGTTTCTTAATTCACATGTGCATGCACATGCATGCTCTCTTGCACACACACACACACACACACTGTATTTATATACTTGTGTGTACAGTTTCTTTGCTGAACTCAGAAATGTTTTCCTTTTAGGATAAGAGAACATATTAGATTGTGAGGGAAGTAGTGAGGGACATAGTGAGGGACGTAGTGAGGGAAGTAGTGAGGGACGTAGTGTACAATGAGAAGAGAGTCCAAAATGAAACTGAAAAGTGAGGAAAGGCTAGAATTCTTAGGTTCTTTATCTTAAAATAAAGATTAATATTATCTTTTTATTTGATAGGAGGTAATCAAATGTAATATTTTAGAATATTTTAAGTATTTAATTACTAAGAGTATATATTTATTTAGAGTATTTATTTATTTAAATAGATTATTTTATTAAAAAAGGAGTATTTTATATAGATGAGTGACATGACCTAATATTTTTAAAACAGACACCTTTGTAGTATGTGGAGAAAGCATTATATAGAGAAAATAATACAATTGCAGCTTTTGAGATGAGAATTGCCAGTGGCTTGGGTAGAGTTTTATTGATATATCATATCTGATTTGGAAGACTTTTTTCATACTTTCTTTGCCAAACAATCTTACTGTACCACCAAGGACTCAGTCAGGAAGTAAGGAGTCCAATTCCCAAGAAAACAGTCTATGGCCATTATAGATCTTTTAAATAAAGTGCTGAAGAACACATGCTTCAGATTATGCCCATTGGTTTAAATTCTGTTCATATGACAGTAAGTCTTAAAAACTTTTTGTATCTGTTTCTCTACTTAAAAAGTGAGAATATTAGTGCAGTCTATGTAGTTCTTAGTACCTTTCGTTTGTTAAACATGGATCTTTATTTGAATGGTTGTTACAAAACTTTAGTCATTTTACATGTTTTATCTTTACAGTCAAAAGTAACATGAGCTTAAGGGAATTAATATTTTCAGTGATGTGAATTGTTAAATGACTTTCAAAATGTCTAGTTTCAGAATCAAGGAGAAAAGTTGAAGGTATCTTGATACCTAAGAGAGAGTGCTTAATATTGGATCTGAAGGAGCTGCATGGATACAGATTTTAGCTCAATTAATCTTCACTTTTTGGCCACAATTTCATTGTCTGTGCACTTGAAGAACAGTGCTTGCACAGCTGCATGCATGGTTTCTCTATTCACATGCTTGTGTGTATAGAATGAAAATGATATGTATGAAAGTATGTTAAAATACTAGCCTACCCAAAACTCCAGGGATGGTTTTAATTATAATTATTATTCATATAACTGGCAAATGATAGTGGCTAGACAGAATTAGACCTAGACTCCCTTGCATAATTCACTAGATCCCAACATCTGGCCCATGGCTGAGTACTTCATCTGCTTTCCCTCAGTGCACAAAACCAATGGGAATCCATGCTTGGTCAATGTTCTCTGGGCCAGATTTCATGATAGGCTTCTATAAATGAAACTTGGCTAATTTAAATAATGCCAATTTTTTTCATATGGATCAAATTGACCATGGCCAATGTGAACCAGGACCTTTGGCCTGAATCTGGTTATATCTGTCTTATCCATAGTGTTCCTAAATTTGAAAAATATGGTCTTTAGTTTTATTTTTTGTAAATACTTCAGATGTGCTCAATTCATCTTTGCCTCATAAATATCATCATTATTGATGATATATGGTACTTTTTATGTTATTTATTATTTTTATAACGTAGTGACTACCCAAGGACTCACTTTCTAATGAAGAAAAAAGGTATTAACAACAATCCATATTGTCTTTCTGTTCTTCATTCCTATACATTGGCCTCTGAGGATAATTACTATCCTCAATTTTATTTTAAAAATATTTTCTATTAAGCTGTGTTTTGAAAAGATCATGTTGTTTAATTTTCTTTGTATGGAGCTCCATAGAATAATTTAATATAGCAGGAACTCTTCTAAGACTTGATTCTTACATTTGATGTTGTTACAATTACTTCTTGTACCATAGTTCACTTATTTTCATTATTGGATAATATTTCACAGTGAGAATATGGTATAATAATGTTTTGTTTAAAATAGCTGTTACCACATTATGAAATTTGAATCAATGAGAGTGACCCTAGCTAAGACCCCTAGCAATGGCTATATGGAGCCTGAATCGGCCATCTCATATAACCAGGCAAGACTTCCAGTGAAGGGACTGACATCAACCTGCCCACAGAACCTTCAACCTACAATTTTTCCTGCCTACAAGATACACTGGTGTAAAGTGGTGTAGAATTCCAGCTTGAGACTCATGCCACGAGAGGGGACCACCCTTGAACTGCCCAGAGGGCCAGGAGCCAGAGGCTGGATAGTCTAGAGACTGATGATAGAACCAAACATAAATGTCAGAAAAATAAATAATAAAAAAGTCAATGAAATGATTCCTAATGATATTCTGCTATACTCATCGATTGACATCCTGCCCAATTGTCATCAGGGAAGTTTCATCTAGCAACTAATGGAGACTGATGCAGAGATCCACAGCCAAACATAAGGCAGAGCTTGAGAAATCCTGTGGAAGACAGAGGGGAACCTGAGGGGTCAAAGACACCACAAGAAAACCCACAAAATCAGCAAACCTGAGCCCATAGGGTCCCACAGAGACTGAACTGCCCACTAGGGAGCCAACATGGGATAGACCTAGTTATGTAGCTTGGTGGTCTTGTGGGACTCCTAACAGTGGGAGCAGGGGCTGTCTCAGACTCTGCTGCCTGCCTTTGGGACCCTTTCTCACTACTGGGTTGCCTTATCTAGCCTTAATAGAAGAGGAGGTGTCTAGTCTTACTGCAACCTGATATACCATGGCTGGGTTTGTATAGATAGAGGCCTTCCCTTTTCTGAAGAAAAATAGAGGAGTGGATGAGTGACAGGGAAGAGGGGAGGTGGGGAGACTGGAAGAAGAGAAGAGGAGAGGAGAGAAGAGAGGAGAAACTGCAGTAGGGATATAAAATAAATAAAGTTTAAAACATTGTTGTCACCAATAACTACAAATAAAATGAATTGATATTCTTTCTCTTACCACCATTTGCTGCTGTTGTTGTTGTTTAGGCATCGGCCATTTACAAGCTCTATTCAATGATGAATCAGAAAATAGTCCCTGTTTTTCTGTTGTCTGGAGGTATTCATTTCTTGAAATTTGGTTAAAACTCACCTATAAAATATTTGTGTTACAATGTCATGTTTAAGAAGGCTCACCGGAAAGCATATTTATCTAGCACACTAAAAGCAGGCGCTGTGCTTTCTTGTTTACAGATGAAGAGACCAAAGCTACAAGAGTAAACCTCTGGGAAGTAGTCAATTTAAAGGCAGGCTTGATAGAGTCCAGTGCTGGGTTTTTACATTATACCTCACTAGCTCAGTCTTAATTAATTCCCTGCCTTTTGTAGCTTTAGTGATTTCAATTTAATGAAATCTGTGTTGTTCCTGTAAATTCAGTATCCAACGTGTTTGAATTTTGATGAGTTTTTCCGTCTGAATTCTAGGTGGTCCCTTGGCCAGGGAAACCGATCTTGGTGGTGGGGAGAAGGAGGGAAGCAAGCAAGCGTGCTCCAGGGGCTAAAAGGAGAAACTGATGCATCCTCTCCAGGCACCTTTTGTATGCTGGCTCCAATCACTCTCCTGCACTGTGCTTCTAACCTTTACTAAATGCTATTCTGAAACACTGTCTTATGTTTGTAGTAACATGCAGCAGTTTCTCATGCACTGAAACGGGAGCCAAAACACCTTTGAATTTCCATTTTCTTAACTTTTCAGAGAGGATCATAATATTGGCCTGCCTTACAGAGCCTTAGGATTATCTAATTAACACTGAATAGTTCTTTGGAATTATTAAATACTATAGAAATGCTAAATAGCATTATTACACTTAGAGTCTAAAAGAGGAATGAAACTAAACATTGTTTAATTGCTTTTATATCACTGTATTTCCCCCTCTTAAATGAATTTAAAAAGAGGTTATATAGCTACCTTGCTGCTTCCAAATAGGAACTGTCACTGAGCATAAAACAAGGATCTCTAACTTTGCCACCTGTCTTTTCATTCTGCAGTTCTCCATAATATCACAGATTCATTTTATGATCACTGGGAAAATTCCTGCAGATTTCATTATCATGTCTGCCTCGAGGAAGAATGTGAGAGATGCATATGTTTTCAAGCGAATACATCACAAGACAGCCCCAAGGATGTGATAACAATACTGAATAGGATGGGGCAGAATCATTTTATCATAGAAGGCATCAATTGAGGAGGCTAGTCTTGAAAGAGCAGCAGAATTCTAGGAAACAAGGGACTAGCATGATAGACATCTGTATGTATTTAGCTGGGAAAGTCAGAGAAGCTGTTTTGTGGAGTAGTTACAGTTTGTCAGCTCTTCAGAGTCAAAATCCAACATTTTTCATTGCTTTTCTTGATGCTCTTGGCATTTAAACAACTGCTGTTGGTTCCCTCAATGAAACAGGAGATCATATTAAATGTCCTTTATCATTTTAAATATGCATATGATGGGAAATTGAATACTCTCCATTAACTTGACTCAGGACAAAAGCCCTTCAGCTCCTGGAGAGATTTACCTGAATTTAGATCCTTGGACTATTTAGGTGGATAACAAGCTGAGAGAGGGAAGGAAGGAAGGCCTTGTTTGTCTTGTTTGCCACAAAATACAAGATACTGGGAGAATAATGGGAATAAATTGTAGATAAGTGGGATTAAAAGGGACTGAACTGTTATGGTGTTGAGGTTTTTGTCATTTTGGATGAAATGGTCATGGAGCTGTGCAGTAGACATGGCTAATAGACAGCAGAGGCCATGATTTCCATGGCTAATGAGAGGATCAAAGTCATGAAAATAAGTGTGGGATCTGAGGGAAAGTCAGAGAGGACAAGAGCAAATAAAATCAAGATCTGATGATCTTTGCATGCAGGTTGGTGCAGCACAGTGCAGGGCAAATGCCTAAGAAAACTAATGCAACAAAGAAGAGGCTTGCTTAAAATTACTAAATTAGCTGCAAAGTTGGAAGGAAACTTCATGTTTCTTTCATTTCAGAGGCCTGTGTGTTTCTCCAATACTTACTTTAACAAGTTTATATTTGGGAATATACGACTATAGCTGCTCAAATGAAATTGAATCTCAAAATGGAACCCTTGCTCCTGAACAGGAAGGGCATATTGGCTTCTTGATTTTTAATCATTTTCTTCCCAGCAATTCTAAGTGCATCTTGGAAGGCATAGCCTCTGGGGACCCAGCGACTGCTGGTTCCCAGGTGATTACAGGCAGGCTCATTTCTCTCCTGTTCCTTTTTCCTTGAGTTTGTTGTAAATTTCCTTCTTTAGGGAATAGTGTGCTGAGAGACACTTGGGTTTGTCATTGTGGAACACTTGACTCTTCAGTTGGGGAACTTTACCCATATCAGTCTCCTTCTGCCAGTAGATTGCCCTGCCACATCCCCTGACCACACCCATCACCCACTAACAGTGGCAGACAAGTTAGGATTCAGTTGTAATCACTATTTTCAAATGACTGTTGCTGTGCCTAGCTAATGGCGGCTCCTTCAAAGTCATGTGGAAACCGACTCCTCAATGTTACAGTGTTAAAAGGGTAGCCTTTTGGAGGCAAGTAAGTTGTGAGAGCCTTGTACTAAAAGCTATGTGCTTTATTAGATCAGCACTTTATAAAATGGTTTGAGGTTGGATTAAGCATCTTCTGGTCCTTCTCTCTTGTAAGAACACAGTGTTCTGTTCTTACGTATTCGTCAAGAAGATCCAAACCTGGAAGCAGACAAGAGTACTTATCTGATACAATCTTGCAAGACACCTTGATCTTTGGTTTTCCAGCATCTAGGTTTATGAGAAATAAATTTTCTATTAGTTTATAAATTACCCAGCCTCTATTACTTTGATATAGCAGCACTAATATAATAAGGAAACTAGATCTAGATTCAAGTATGTTATTTTAGTAGACAGGTTAATCAATATGACTATGCCCAGTTTATATGTAAGGGAATTGAAACTCAAGTACAATAAGAAAATACATGATTATGAGAGACAGAATAAGAGGCTTCGAAAGACGCTCATATCCTACACAAAGCCCTGAGTATGTTACTCTACATAGCAAAAAGGACTCTGCAGATGCAATTAAATCCAGGATCTTGAAATGAGAAGATTATACTTGTATGCTAGATCATACAAGTAACCCCTTACAATGACAGATATCCCTTTGAAAAGGTGATTGGAGAGGTAAGTCAAATGTAACATTTTGCAAAGTCGAGCCAACTCTGTGTGTTTCTTCTTCTAGGACTCACTTTGCTTTAAGAAAACAAATTGAGCACTTTAATTTTTCTAAACATGGACATGTAGTTCTCAAGACAACTTTGATAACAGGATAAGAGAAACGGCTGCTGTGTTCTTTTTATCTGTCTCCTGCTAATAATCAGCTCAAGTGGTTCTGTGCACAAGATGTAGGTGATGTTATTGGCAGTAGCGTAAGGTTTTGTCAAGGAATGATTCTGAATGTCAGAGTGCTGGGTACTAGGCTTTACCCAATGTAGTGAGCATGAGATAACAGTGCTCTGTTACATATGGTCAGATCCATATAGAGATGTTTCTCAGTCATTTGGAAATGCTTATTTTTAGATTACCTTGGTTGAAGAAAATTAAATTTTCCTTAGGATATGTGATTATGCCTACTTTTTAGAACTTTTCCTATGATTCATGAAATACAGTCAGGAGGAGGTGGGAGGAGGAAGAGGATGAGAAAGAGGAAGAAGAACTGAGGGAGGGGGACTAGGGAGACATGAGAAGTAGAGGTCAAGGGAAAAGGAGGGGGAAGGAAAGAAAATGGGGAGGAAAAGGAGAGAGGAAGGAGTGGGGGAGAAAGAGTCAGGAAAGGGGGAAACACATAGAGGGCGGGAGGGAGGAAGGAAGACAATGAGAGAGAGAGAGAGAGAGAGAGAGAGAGAGAGAGAGAGAGAGGGAGGGAGGGAGGGAGGAAGGAAGACAATGAGAGAGAGAGAGGGAGAGAGGGAGAGGAAGGAGTGGGGGAGAAAGAGTCAGGAAAGGGGAAAATACATAGAGGGCAGGAGGGAGGAAGGGAGACAATGAGAAAGAGAGAGAGGGAGAGGGAGGAAGGATCCTTTTTTTATTATTGTTCACCTTTGAGCATGGGAGCTAGGCTGGCACATGGATTTCTGGAGATTGTTTTTTCTTTATTTACCATTTCACTGTGAAAGCTTTGAGATAAAATATGCATGTGATCATATATGGCTTTACACAGGTTTTGAGTGTTTGAACTTAGGTCCTCATGACTTCCCAATGAGTATTTTACCCACAGACCCATCTCCCAACCCCATAATAATCTTTTGAAGTAATTACTCTCACTATTGCCACAAGCTTGCACATGAGAAGAAGGGATTTAATAAATCTGAGAAGCGATACGTTTTTCCAGTTAATGAGTGAAAGTTTTGAAATCTGGCTTTCTGATTTAAATTCCAATTCTTTTCATTTTGTTGGGTTTTCAAAGAGTGTTTTCTTTAGCTCTGGTCACGTAGATTGTGCTCTGTAGACATAGGCCAGTTCAGCCAGTCTGTTCTGCTTCCTCAGCACACAGAAATGCTCTGGTCTTCATTGTAGTATCTCCCTAATTCCTTAAATAAATGTCACAGGACCAGAGTCTCTCTCCTTCAATTAAATCCTATGTATCCTTCAAGTCTTATTTTATGCCGAAAATTAAAGATAGATTTATACAGTTCCATTGTCTGGGGTCACAACTTAGCATTTTCTGACAGAGTAAGGTCTGAATAGTGGCCTTCTGTATCTTGAATTCTTACCTAATTTATAAAATCCAATTGACTTTTCCACTAGTGCTGCCCTAGTCTGAACCACTAACATTGATTTAGTAGAATAGTTTCATAATTAATATTTCAGCCCACCTTCTAGCATTCTGTGCAGACACTACTCTCGGACATTTATGTTAAGCATAAGGCACAATAGGTCATGCTTCTGCTGAAGCTTCCTAGTGATTCCGCTTTCACCCAGAATCAAACCTTAAAATAACTTAGAAAACACTACTTTATCTGACCCTCCCATCCTCTCTGATTTTGCATATCACTGCTTTGTCCTTTGCTAGCCCTGTTTCTGCTGAATGATCACTTACTCTAGTCTGAGCATTCATACATCCTCTGACTGTTTCAAACAGACTTTTTTCAAATATCTACTTAGTAACCCCATTCCTTCATTTAGATCTATGCTGAAAATCAGTCTTCATATATGTCTTTGATTTCTAGGTTTAATAAAGAATCTGTTTTACTACCTCCTTACTTCCTGAAGCTGCACTCTGCTACCTATGATAAGTTTTATAGCATTTAATAGTATAATTCCATTTATTTATTTTGCTCAGTAGCTTAGTGCATGATATATGCTAGTACTTTATTCTTAATATTGACACTGATAGCACATTTAATTTCATTTTAAATAAAACACTATATTTGAGAGTCACTTAAGAAACATCTAATATAACTCCTTCATGTCTCAAAAATGGCATTTACTATGTAATTTTATTTTTTATTTATGGCTATTATTTATAGATAGCATGTAAATTACATGCATTAAAAACAACAAAACAAACACACATACAAACCTGTATGGATATCAAAGCACAATTCATATAAGAATAAATGATTTGCAGTAAAGGGAAAAATAACTTTAAAATTAAGCTTAGCTTTGTTTCCCCCAAGGCAAAGATTGGAGCATTTTGAATTGCTCAGGTCTTCTTAAAACATGGTGTACAGATTATCAGAACTAGAATTACCATCACTGCATATTCACTGCATAGGCCTACCCTATTCTAACCATAAGTCAGGATATTTTGGCCTGAAGGTACACATGTAATTCTTCAGTTTTTTAAAATGTGTCTTAGTCAATACTATTACTTTAGGAGCGTGCATTTTGTATGGTATCTTTGTGTGTGTGAGGTGAAGCTGTGCCATCACATGCATGTGGAGGTCGGAGGATAACTTTCAGGACATGCTTCACTCCTTCATTGTCTATGTTTGGATCTTATTTATTTATTTATTTATTTATTTATTTATTTATTCCCTTTCTGTTGCTGTGCTACTTCCAAGCTTCTAAACAGTTCTTCTGCCTCTGCTTCCCATCTTCTCATAAAAATACTCAGATTACACATGTGTGTGTGTCTGAATCCAGCTTTTTACATGAGGACTGGGAATCAAACTCGTGTGGTCCGGATTGCTTGGCAACCACTTTCTATATAGCATTTATGTTTAGTTTGTGGGAATGAAATAAACCAATAGGTCCTTAAGACTCATTTCTTTCGACATTCTGTTATTCCCCACCCCCACCCCCCCACTCAGGCTACTATCACAGTCTAATTTCTTTCTTTCTTTCTTCTTTTTTTTTTTTTCTTTCACTATCTAATTTCTTAGTGAATTTAATTTGGTTTTCAGATTGAATTGCTTGATAACAGTCTGTCAACTAACTTTCATGATTCCTGCTTGTAAGATGGTCTCTATATCCAAGTATATATAAACAGGGAGATATAGGCTGACTGTCAGCTCTGTGATTATACACGATAAATTGCAGGAAGAGTCAACTGCATGTCTTATGCTGTCATATTTAAAAGGGTGACACTCTTATTGTGCCCACTCTCGTGTGAACTTCCGCCTCTGTGTGTCTCACTCCTGGAATACATCCTATCCTTCTTCCTAGTATCTTTACTTACGTTACCCTTTATTCTAGCCTGGACGCCTTGACCAGCTAAATCATTCCCTAAATAGCCTCACTGATTAGGCTTTAAACAAAAATGTTAGAAGAAAAAGCCATATTTCACTCTCAGTCGTTAGTCTGGTTATAGTAAACACTGGGAAAAGAACCTGACTTGATGTCAGGTCCTAATTCTATACTAGCCATGTGATCCAGCAATTATTTTTATGTCCGGACCTTAACTTACTGGTTGATACAATGAGAAGATTAAACGGTCTTCTGAGGTCAGTTCCAACTATGAGATGTAGTGAATATGTCCTCCTTTGAATTTTACCTCTGTCTAAAACTTTGCACATGACTCTGTTTTAGGGACATTTTTTCAATTTATTGCATACGCAGACTGCCTGATGTACCGCCCTTTCCCTACCTGAACAGATAATTCACTATTTCTGTTATTACCACACCTTAGGAACATTCAAATTGCTGACTGAGTGATCCCTTCCTCAATTCTTATCTGCATCACTTTATTGGGTATGCAAAGTCCATAATGACTTCTCCAGAATACTTTAATTGCCATCCCTTCATTTTAAATAAAGCAATATTCTATCTGCACAGAAATAAAAAGTACATCTGTGTAAATTTTATTTTGTCAATATATTGAGTTTTTTACAGCTCCAAAAATATGTACTCAGATCTTTAAAATATCTAATCATTTAAAGGATAGACTGGTTTAGTCCTTTTCATTTTGCTTTCTGCTTAGACTTCAAATGTCCCTTACCAGCGTCTATTTACTCTATCCCAAGTGAACCACACATAGATAATGGGCTTTGCTACTATGAATTTGTCTTGTAGGTCTCACAAGCTAGTCAACAAGGCCAAGTGCTTTCCTTCTGTTTATTCTGCTTTTCCTTCAGTCTGTTGTGTAGGAAAAAAAAATCCCACCGTTCTGATGAGACTGCCATGTCACACTGGTCTAAGAGGACAAATGGAAGGGATTGCTGGGAACACCAACAAATGGCTAAGGGTGAACCTGGGGAGCATCGGACTTCTTACAAGTCAAATCTTCACTATATGATCCTTAAAGTAACAAATAATAATCAACTCTATATCATTCATTCATTTTAAAACTGTGTTGCTATACCTTTGTGCTTCATTAAAAATATACAAAGTACGAACTTTAAGCATATATGATAAGCATAGTGTCCAAAGGATTTATCTTCCAAAGGCCTCTTTTAAGAGCAAATTATGGCAGTGCTAACATATACACTGTGATAACTTATATAAATGCAGAACTACTCTAGCTAAACCCGAATTATGGAAATCCATCGCAATGAAATTCAAAGTATTTATAATGTCTTATCACGCACAGTGGCAAATGAAATTCTGCTGTAGATATTGGTGATGATCAATCTTCTCTAGGCTAGAGATGCATTAAGACAACTAAAGATGAGTTTCTAGGTGAAAATTTCCTGTAATCAAGATGCTCTTCTCTTCCCCCATCCTTACACATGCTAGAACTCATTATGTACTGTGTGATCCAAATCCACAAGTAAACCAGGACCTGAGTCAAGATGAGTCGATCATTTTTTCTATCTCAGGGGTTGAAAAGTTCATTTGTTAACTGTGAGAAACAACTAAGAAATAAAGCTTGTTTGATGCCTGAGGGTCCCATTTAAAGAAAAAAAAAAAAGAAAAACTATGATGTTCACATAGAGAGAGTGGAGAAGGATGCCTGCTGACCACAAAGATGGGTAATCAGGCACATACAACATTCTAGCCACGGTGAGAAAAGAAAGAATGAGCCAGAAACTACCTGTTTGCTGATATGGTGGAGTCCAGGTTCTCTCGTTACCCCCCATTTCCTGGAAAAGGTTTGAGTTGTTTTCTATTCTCTGCAAATAACCAATTCTCAACTTTTGTCCTAAGATATCATGTAGATGTTTCTTAGAAGCAACATGTACTTTGGGATTGAAAAGGTATTTCCCTTTGTTTTTGTTAAGAACCAAAAAGTCCTTAGTTATAGGGTCTTTACTGTTCAGTAAGCAAACAGATCTCTTTCTTGCTTCGTAATGACTCCTATGTAAATAACCATTTACATGAAGAGGTAAGGGCAAGGAAGCTGAGAAAGATAAATTTCAAGCTATCTCAATATTCTCAAATAAAAATCATGGGCTTATATTACTTTGTCAGACTAGTGATGAAAGTATCAACTTCGTGGCACACAGTTTTCTCATCTCCTTTAATGACATCCCTAAGTGTATAATTGATTTATTTTTTAGGAAAGAGTCACATTTCCTATAATGTGTTCATAACTCATTATATACCTGTTGATTGAATTAAACAGATGCCAGTGTAATGCAGAAACCAACAGCAAACGATTCATTTCATGTGGTTTGCTGTAAAGGTCACGGTTATAGCCAGACTGCTTGGGTTCACATATCAGTTTGCCCCTAGTAACTTTTGATCACTTAGCCACTCTGACACATTTTTCCATCTTATGAAATGAAAATCGTAATATCAATTTTAAAGCCCTGTGAGGATCAAATTAGGTAGCGTCTGTAACGTCCTTAGAATAATATCATCTCAATAGGTACTTAGAAAATGTCAGTACAGTTTATCAAAGTTAGTGAAACATACAAAACTTTGTAGAAATAATACAAATATTATATAGCTATAGTAAATATAATTGTTGACATTACATCTGTGTGTGGTATAACGTGTGTGTGTGTGTGTGTGTGTGTGTGTGTTTATGTGCGTGTGTGCCCTCTGTCATGCTCATGTGTGGAGACCATGAAAGTAAGTCAGGTGTCCTGCTTCATCATCTTTTACTGTAGTTCCCTGAGCCAGGCTTTCGCACTGAACCTGGAGCTAGACTAACAGCCAGCAAGGCTTTACAGTCATCTTGTCTCCATGTCCTAAAGCTCCAGTACTGAAGTTACCTTAGCACATAACAACATACAGCTTTTTTGTAAGTGTTGAGAACTCTAACTCAGCTCTTAGGCTTGCATAATAAGTGCTCTTAAGCACTGAACCATCTTGCTAGCTCTCTACTCTGGCAACTAATCTAATAATACTACTGAAATAAATCCTGAAAAAAATACATGTTTAGTGATAATTGATCTACTATTTGGAAGTGGTGTCTTAAGACAGTCTATTACACATATTACACATTTTAATTTGTGCTTTTATAGTAGTTGCACCAAATAGATGTTGTGCCGTTTCTTCAAATGTTGGAAATAAGGCTCATAAGCGGAGGCAACAGATGTATCACCTATCTTACAGTGTCTAGTGCTGTGATAATCACCATGCCAAAATCAACTTGTGGAGGAAAGGGCTCATTTCTTCTTATCTCAGTTTATTCTCCATTACCATTGGAGATCAGGGAAGAACTCAAGGAAAGAACCTAAATGCAAGAACTGACAATGTGACGGGGTTGCTGTTTCTTTGTTGTTGTTCTTTTCCCATTTTGAACTTTTATACACAGTTATCTTAGGTAGAGGGGACTCCTGATAAACATTTGCAATCCCCTGGATACCTTACTAGCACCTATCTTTCTAGCCACAGGGTCAAAAATTCTTCAAGTGATAAGTTTCCAGAGGTTTTCTAGCAGACTACCTTATAATGAAATTCAGTGTACAGCTTCTTATGTATCACAATTTCACCAAGACATAAAATTTTGATATTTCAAAAGTGTTAAGACAGGTGTCAAAAATGATAATATTTTTTTAAAGTTAAAAGATGCATGTTAATGAAAGGTAGGAAACACATCATTGTTCATAAATTCCAAGAGTTATTTCTTTTACAGATGTCAATACAAAGCTAAGCATTACAGTAATTGTAGTGTAGAGTCTCTCATAATTACTGCTCTTCAGCTGGTTTGTTGTAAATGGAGAAAAGAGAAGAAGAAAAGAGGAAGGTTCACTTTGCAATGTACAATTGACTGCAGCAGTTCCTCTGGAGAGGAATACAGCAGAGCCCACATTCAGGGCCAATTTAGGAATTCCTTCCATACATTATGCTGTGAATTGAGGGACATTAATTGGTGAATGTCAACTTCATAATGCTGACTCAGAATAAAATGCCATTTTTGGATCTTTCTTATTAAATTAACAAACAAAGAAGATTTGATTCTTGTCCCAAAGGAATGCACAGTCCAAAGGGAGAAACAGAGTACAACCAGATAGGTAACTCAGTTATTGAAACTAAGAAAAGGCAAGTCAGTCTTCTTCAAGAACGAGGCCCATGGTGGGTTATCTCAATCCAAGTAGTCAGCCCTAAACATATATGTCTGTGAGCAACATTAAATGAACTCAGTATTTTGTAATTATGTATACGTGTTGTGTGTGTGTTAAAGTGTATAACAGCAATGGCGTTGATTTTGAGTTCCCTGATTTTTTTGTAATGTTGACCTTTTGCAAACCTATTGGCCATTTTTAATGTCTTCTTTTTTTCAGAAATATCTATTTAGGTCTATTGCCCATCTTTCATAAGGCTATTTCAATTTTACTATGGAGTTTTAAACCCCTAGATACTAATCTCTTATCAGAAGTATAATTTGATGGTATTTTCTCCCATGTTTCTCTACACTCTTTTGATTGTTTCTTTACTACACTGAGGCTTTTTTAGTTGATGCAACTGTTGTCTGGTTTAGCTTATGTGTGCTGTGCTTTCGGAGTCTTGTCTAAAATATCCTCTACCATTTCCGTATCTTGAAAGATTTCCCACTTTCTTCTAGGAGTTTTGTAAAATTGGACCTTACATATAAATCATTAATTCATTTTCAGATGATTTTGAGACTAGTTAGTCATTCACACCTAATATTCTTCTGCATGCCAATACCCTAATTTCCCTGGTCCATTTGGTATCTTTTCTCTAGCTTTCTTATTATCAGTGTGAAAAACAGTTGGCTGTAGATACTTGAGTCTACTGTTTGCAGATGACATGCTCTCATGTAGGGAAAACCACAGACACATCTCTAAAACAAAAACCATTAGAAGTATTAAATACGGCAAAATTTCAGAATATTAAAACAACAAAAATCAGCAGTGTTTCTGTATTCCAATACAGAAGTATATGGAATAGAAGTCAAGAAAGCAATTCCCCTGTACAGTAGCTACCAGAAATAACCAGACACAAATTTAACCAAAATGTGAAAGATGTCTATATTAAAAACTTGAAATATTAATAAAAGAAATGAATTGCCCATTCATTGACTCAGTATTGTTAAAATACTCATTCTATACAAAGTGATCCAGGGGTTCAATGCAATATCTATCAAAATGCCTAATATAATCTTCATAGGATTAAGAAAAACCAGTCTTATCTAGAAACACATTCTCTCTCTCTCTCTCTGTCTCTCTCTCTCTCTCTCTCTCTCTCTCTCTCTCTCTCTCTCTCTCTCGTGTCAGGTGGGGGAGGAAGATCACCAGAATAGACAGAGCTGAATAGTCTAAAAGGAAAAACACAAGATGCAGTATATTACTAGACTTCTAAATAATATCACAGAGCTGGGCTGACGGCCCAGACTCAGCCAATAAAGATCTTGATCTACAAGCATGAAAATCAAAGTTGGATTCCTAGAACCCATGATTTAAAAGGAGCAAAACTATGTGCAGTAGTGTGCTCCATTAATCCCAGAGCAGAGATTGGAAACAAGAGGATACGAAGCAGATCCCTGGAGCTCAGCATAGCCTACTGAGTAAGCCCTAGACCAGTGGAAGATTCTTGTCTCTGGACACAATGTAAACAGATCTGAACAATAATACCAGATGTTGTCTTATGGCCTCCACATATGTGTACAAACATGTAAAACACAGATGCACCTGCACACACACAATCACACAGATATGAAGTGTAAACTTAAGGGATTTTTGGAGAGCCAGTTATATTGGATGATGTTTTTCTGGGGCAAACATGTGAAGGAGAGTTTTTTTGAAGGAGACAGAGGTGAAAGACTAAGGCCAGCTTGTGAAGGAATGTTTCGCTGAAGCAGACACAGGAGAGAGGACACGTAATGAAGGATTCTTTGCTAACAACATACATGTACTGGTTCACCTTACATTGCGTAGTTGAAAACTATTTGTTGGGACTCCACAGACTCAGGCTGGATAGATGCAGTTGCTGAGGCAGGACCCCTGCTGAGGCAAGACACATGGAGGACATGTGATGTTTGGAGGTATAAATAGCACTTGGTAGAGTGAAGTGGAGAGAGCTTGGCTTGCTGGTACATCTAGCTATACAACCCTGGTGGGTCTTGCATCTTCACTGATCTTTGCTTCCCTGAGAGAGGCACAGCCTAGAACTCCTCCTGGTGTTCCTGCTGGTCCTTCCTGCTGATTCAAGCCAAGGTTGAGGCCTAGTTGTCACTGTTGCTGATTCATGTTTACTAAACCAACTCTACTGAACAGGACTGCTGGTATATTTGTGAAGTGTTTGAGAGTGGATCGAGCTAGCCTGTGAACTGAGCTGCTACTTTCCAGACCACACAGACAGGAGTTTCTCCAAATATCCTTTCTAAACAGGTCCACTTTCCTTGTATCCTTTCTTTTCCACTACCCCTGGTGAGTGGTGGGCTGAAAGGGAGGTTAAAGCATTTAGGAACCATCATTAAAAATAGGATTTGAAAAAAAATTAAAGTTACACAGATACATGGACATAATATAATGATACTACAAGTCTGTTATTATCAAAAACATAGTATTAAAAACAAAGACAAAAAACACCACCACCATGCGACATGAAGTAGAAACAGAGTGCACAGCACTTGGATGAGAGGAATGCTAAAGTTGAATTGATAATTAAAAAGGAAAGCCAGACAGAATTCCAAGGAGACCTCTTTTTAAAACAGTGCAGCAAGCTGGGCAGTGGTGGCACATGCCTTTAATCCCAGCACTTGGGAGGCAGAGGCAGGCAGATTTCTGAGTTCGAGGCCAGTCTGATCTACAAAGTGAGATACTGGACAGCCAGGGATACATAGAGAAATCCTGTCTCGAAACAAACAAACAACCCCCCCCAAAACCAACAACAACAACAACAACAAAACAGTGCAGCAAATTAACTATAGTTTCTGTGGAGCACATGGAGGGATGTCCAGGGATGATTGCTGAAGACACAAACTATCATATTAAAGAATTTGTAATTTGTCTCAAAGAAAACATGAGATGTCTAAAAGGTTCTAGAGGGATGAAGTAGATTTATGTTTTAGGAAACTCATATATGTGGCCTCTGTGCAGAAGAGCCACAGCTGTTGATTAGAGACCATTGGTCTATTCAGGTAACACAGTAATGGCAAAAATGAGACAGTGAGCTAAAGGAAGGGTAACCGTGCAAAATTCAATATTCATCTTTGAGAGGAAAAAAACTCAGCAGATTCTGAGAGCACAGAATTTTGTTAACCTTGATAGAGAATGCCTTTATACAACTGGAAGCTAAGGTTTTACTTGATGAGAAGAAACTGTATGTTTTCCACTTAAGTCTGGAACAGGGAGAAGAGGCCCCTGTTACCATTCATACTCAACATTACAAGTAAAGAATTGAGAGTGTAATGGGACTAGAAAAGCAACAATATATACAGACATAGATACATATATAGATACAATATATAGAGACATAGATACATAGATATGTAGCTATACACACACACAGTATATATATTATATATAATATATACATATTATATATTATATATAATATATATACATATATTCTATGACCTCAAAGCAAGTCAGTTGTAAACTCCTAGCCTTAACTTCCTCAACTACAAGATGAAATTCAGGATAGAGTGTACTCCTTGGGTTTATATTTCATGGTTAAAATGTAAAATGCATATACAATAACTTATCATGGATCCAGGTTAGCAATAGCCATATAGTAAATAGCAGTAGCCACTGTTTTTTTTCTTTTTTTATATTTGATGCTAGAGGAACTACCCTAGTATATGGGGAAGGGCAGGAGGATGGATATGTTCAGGAGAGATGACAAGACATGGGCACATGTGGCAACAGGATCATAAATGCCAGATTAAGAGGAAAAGAAATGGAAAACTTCAAACCTTAGATGATCATTCAGAAATTGCTATTTTCAGGCCAGTCTTCCTAGAAATAAAGCCCCCATGTCAGAAAATGTATGAACAGTTTGTGACCTCAGGCACAGGTTCTTGGTTTCGCCTCCTCATTTTCTCAGGTTGCATATTCCGAGAAGGAAAAGGGAGGTAAGAAGGAAAAGAGGAATTTAGAGGAGATTAGGCAGCCTGGTAACCCAGGGACAAGGAGGCAACATTAGCACTTGTTGTTCAGGAAGTAAGCTCTAGCCCTGATTTAGCATGACTGCTGCTGAAAGTCCCTGGAGCCCGTCCAGCCTGCATCCTTCCTGGGGTTCTTATTTTGCAAACTGTTTGCAAATAGAAGGAATGTTGCCAGTTCACTGGGGCATAGAATCCAGCAGGGGTGATGGTGGTGACAACGCTGAAGAGGCTGCTCACTGATGCCCTCAGGGAACCTGAAGGAGGTGTTGTCAGTTTATTTTAATAAGAATTCCTGCCCCTAATGGCCTGAAGGTGAAGGGTGGGACTTCCAGCTTCCTCTTCCTGGGCTGGCATCTGTTCCCAGGATTAAAGGAAAGTCTGCCTGCTCCTTTCTAGAACTAAAGACCCTGGCCTACATGAACATCTTTTGACATGGCCCAAAAGAGGTAAAGATGGACAGGGCCCCGAAAGGACGCCACAGAAATGTGAGCTTTGTCAAAACTGTGCTTTATTCCTCACAGAGGACTAGCTCAGGGTGCCAGGTTAGGCTGGCAAATTCAAAGGCAGACGTTCCTGCCTACACAGCAGCCTCCAGGCCGGAAGTCGGGGGTGGATCCAGATGGGAATCATATGTTTGTGCCATGTGTGTTTTCATTGGAGGGGAAAAGAATCTCATGGCTGGCAACGTTCTTAGGGCTCTGTGCAGAACTCACAGTGTGAGGAGGGAAGGAGCTGCTGGGAAGATTCTATGCACTGGATTTTAGGAAGCCTTAACAGGAGCAGAGAGCTTGGGCAGAGCCTATGCTGTCCTCTCATTGGATTTGAGACTACGGACCCTAGACTACTCTGTCTTATAAGGAAAAAAAACCCTTTCCAGTTATACTTTCTCATGCTTTTTCAGTTTCCATCTTTTATTTCAACTCCAAGACTGAGATTAAGTGAATATTTAAACAACCACAAAATGCCAGACACCAAATGCTAACACACAGCAGGATTGTAATCTTCATCTTTCAGATAAAGAAGCTGAACTATGTCTCACAGTTAATAAGGGGCACAGAAAGACTTCTCCATTTCATAGACACTGCTGTCTCTGCATAGCACTCCAACTTCATGACTTAAAACTGCCTTGGTAGATAGGCATATCTGGGTCAATTATATAAACTCATTATGTGGTTTAAAAAGTAGTGAATGAAATTTTTTGTCTAAATATGAGGCGGTGAGTGGTGGGAATGCAGATTTGGGAGGAGTTAAACGGAGGAATCAGGAAATAATTATGATCAAATTTTACTATATGAAATTCTTAAAGAATTAATATAAATATTTTTATTGAAAAAAGAGAGAAACTAAGGGTGGAACAAAAGTGAGAAAAGCGTGAAGACAGGATTACAGTTGAGAGAAGTTGAGTTAAAGAGATGAACTACCTTGGATTTTAATGGAATGCTATTGGTCTTGGTTATAGACAAGAGAGGAATCATTTAAAATGTGGACTAGGAAGGAGCCTATAGAAAGATATTAGGTTTTTTATTCTAAGTCCAGATCTAAGTTGGGTTCTGCCTTATTGCTTGGTTAAAATGGTCTACTATTTCAGCAAGTTCAACAACATACATTTCTCAGGTCTTTACTGTTTTTGTGACATTGAATGAGGTTTCTGCTGACAGTGCTGACAGACAGGAGCCTCTGCCTTAACTAAGTTCATCTCTCAAGGGCTTATACCTCTACTTTTGGCAGCTATGTACCTATTTTTCCACTCTGATAAATGTAGAAAACTCAATTCAATTTCTATGAGGTTTTATCCTCCTATCTGCCCACTACAGGCAACTTGCAGGGTCATAACCCTTTCATGAGGGAGTTGTTACATAAGAATATTTTAAAATCTCAAAGTCACAGACTGTCATAATTACTGGAGGCCTTAGAAGGCATTTAGACATACACCTAACAATGAGGCCACTCAGGAGAGTAGTGTTTCAGACATTAGGGCACCTGAGACTTCATAATTTTTCATGATCCCACAATCATGATCATTATGTTTGAAGGATGGGTACAGAGCAATGAGGAAGAAATTCTCATCTACACACATTGATTCTGGCTTTAGAGTCAGATAAAGTAAAATATGGACACTTGCTCTATCTCTGCAAGCTTTGCAATCTTAGGAATGAAGCATCTCTGAGAAGGTTTTCCTCAGGAGATCTGTACAGACATTGATATCAACATTCCAGCATAGTTACTAGTAATAAAGCAAATAGGTACAGAATGTCTCCATAATATCAGCTAGTATGTATTGTAGTTAAGAGCCTGGTTTCTGTTCAGATGCTTTAAAAATGAAGTAATTGAAGCCTTTAAACATCCAAGTTGACAATCCACTTATATCAAGACTGTACAATTATTCTACTTCATTTTTAGAAATCTAAAGCAGTCACTCTTGTGAAACAGATATGTTGTTGAAGAAATTTATTATTGAGTGACATGTGGGCTTTGTTTACATTGCTTTACAGAGTCACAACTGGAATTGCTAGAAGCTATGATGGTTTGAATGTTTCATAGAATTAGAATGTCAGTCTGATATAAGTGTCTAATCACATTAAGTTCTTTGTATTACCAAGTGATCTTCTAAATGCTCCTTGAGGTCTGCTACAAACACTGAGAACAGGAGTCCCGAGGGTTGAGACCCACCAGCTAAGGAGACAGAGCATCACACTGGGACATATTCTTCTAAAGAGTTCTGGAAGACAGTACCATGCACTTAGATGATAATATATTCTGTATAATAGACATATTATTAGTCTTGGAATTAGAAATTAGGGAGTCTTGTCCTAGACAGCAATCTAACCTGCTGTTTACCCTAAGTTACTTCCTTAGAAGGGCTGCTTTTGTAGACTGTGTTCATAGCCTTTTCTATATCTTTCCAAATCTCCAAATTTTACTTGAAAATCTTATCTGCCCTGGATGTCTTTGATCACAGGGCACCTTCTTTGGATTATATCCACAATTTTGTGTTGTCTTTTTCTTTTTGGTCTCACAGACTCCATGGCTTCACCCTGCTCCATCCATTCTGTAGCATAGACAAATATTTTCATTTGCTTCTCTCCTCTTATATTGTAAGGTCTTCAAGAGTCAAAATATATGCATTTTTGCTTTATCTTCAGTATGTTTCCTCATATAATTATGTACTAGGTGGATCTGTGTCAGGACTTACTGGAGACTAGGTTTGGGATAGATTGAAGGGAGACACAAGGGTAGGAACGGCGTCATAGAGGCTGGAGCAAAAGAGAATCACTTATTTACTTAGTCTACACATGGACTAAATGTGCATTCATTCATTTTTAAAACTTCATTAGCAAATATTATAAAAGTTTACTGAATGCCGGGGTGCAGAGAATGATAAAAAAGAACTTAAGAAATTTTTCTTTGGAAGACAGGAGTTATAATGTAACCATTAGAATTTTTATATGGTAAGCACAAAAAGCCCTGGGTTTGAACACAAGCGCGCACGCACGCGCGCACACACACACACACACACACACACACACACAGTGGGCCCAAACCATGTATGATGTTGCATGCTTGTAAAACTAGCATTTGGAAGGTAGATATAGAAACATCAGAACTTCAGTTTTATCCCACGGTACATAGTGACTTAAAGGTCAGCCTAAACTACTAAAAAGGGGCAGGAGGAAGAAAAATAAAGTTTTATTTATATAAGCTATGTATTCATTATAAGAAATAGATACAAATAAGCAAGTATTAAGCAATGGTATGGTTATGTTTTGTGATAGGACATGTGAGTTAGAGAGAGCTGTACTGGTACCTAATAAGGCTTCAAGGAAGACTTTAGCTGAGTCTCAGAACATACATAGGGCTGAATTATGGTGCAGAAAGGAAAAGCCCCAGGGCTTTGTTGGGGCTGTTGGTTAATCTGGGTGGTAGAAATAGGAAGCTTATTCTAGAAGGGTTGGACAACATGAGATGCGAGAATTTGACTTAGTGACAGGATTCAGAACCATGTTTACACATGTAGAAACAGAAACTGAAGGCTAGGGAGCACTCAAAGACACCATTGACAGGGATCTTCATCTGGGAAGGACCTACCTAGAGTTGACTTGCTCTGATTCCTCAGCAACAGGACCGCAATGTCCTTTGAGTATAAACGTAGAAGAAGTATTTTCTTGATAAATAATTATTCTATTTCAGAAAAAGGGTAGCCTCAGTTTGTCACCTGTGATCTATTCCACAAACACATTCTTGAAAGGGAACTCAAGTATGTGTTTTCATTCGTCTAGAGGAGTCAGTGTAGATTTTTGAAGTTTCTAACTTGTTTTACTCGATCAAGAGCCTTCAAATATCACCCTCGCAGTAAATATTTCAGGAATTATTTGGGAAATAACAGATCCAATTTACCTAAAGTCTAAATTTGGTATCAGGAGGTACATGATGTCAGCCTCACATGAGAGGAACCAACTCGATCATTTTAAATGATTTTTCTAAAACCATGCTCCTAATGAGTAACATACCCAGAGCTAGCACACAGCTTTTTATATTCTCAACTGCGATTTTTCTACTATTTCATAAATTGTATGTCTCTAAACTCTGGGAACTCTGCTGCTGGCATTTTCACTCCTTTGAAACTGTAGAGGGTAAAACATTCAGTTACATAATTTGACATTTAGATTCAGCGCTCCTCCAGAGCTGAAAATTCATATATTTGTCTACCAACTTGGCTTTGTAATACTGCAACTTTATGTTTCTATGGCCTGTAGTATAAAAATATACCATTGTCCTAATTAAAACACTGGTTTACCTCTCACTGCAGGAACTTTCAAGAAAACTGCCAACCATTCAAAATAATTTATGGTCTTTGAGATGTTTTTCTCACTTAAGCTGCTATAACTATTTTTAGGTATATTCTATGTTCTCTGAAGCTTTCAGTACTGTTTTTAGTGTTGATCAACTGTTGTTTAAGAGACATAGTAAAGTTCTCATCTAAAAGTTACCAGTAAATTCAAACAGATTTTAAAGCTAGAAGAGAGCTAGTAAGTACATATTGAGAGCCAGAAGTACTAATGGGACATTTTGGGGAAACTTTTAAAATGGAGGACTACTATACACACAGGGGGCACTTGGATTTTAAGTATATAGCTCAATCAACTGGTACAAGGAGATATACTGACCAAATTAAAATTTAAGATACTGCCTATTATCCAGAAGGCTCCCTGGTGCCCTCTCCTAGTCAGGCCCCCAAGGTAACAAATACGAAGTCTATTCTGATTAGCCTACATATGTTGTAGCTTCATGTGGATGAAATATATCTTTTTATATATGGTATCTAAATGTAATGATATGTTCTCTGTGTTATTATGTTTAATGTAACAACTTATTCTTTTGTGCTGATCTGTAAATAATCTGTTATACTAGCATCTATGTGACCTGCATAGGATGTCTGTGTTTGTGCTCATAAAATACACTGTCTATCATCTCTCTTTGTCACCATACTGTATCAGGTTTTGCATCATAAAATGAGGTGAAAAGTGTTCCTTCTTTTATTGTTTTCTGACACTTTGTGTAAGAGAGTTCCCAAAATAAATGGTTGACTCGGTTCAGTAGTGAAGTGATCCTAGTTTAAAATTTCTTCAAAGAAAGATCTTCAGTTATAAATTTCTTTCATTTCATAAATACAGTATTTTAATAGATTTTTGTTGTTTTGTTCTTAAATCTTCTTCATGTTAATGGGATGATAAACCATGTCCCTAGGCAACATCTTCCTTTAGAGTAACATTTCTCAACTTGTGGGTCATTACCCCTTTGGCAAACCTCTAACTCCAAAAATATTTATATTACAATTAATAACAGTAGCAAAATTACAGTTATGAAGTAGCAATGAAAAATATTGTATGGTTGGGGGTCATCACAACATGAGGAACTGTGTTAAAGGGTCGCAGTATTAGGAAGGTTATAAACCACTGCTTTAAAATAAACATTGCATATTTCTATATGAAGTTTGACTGATTAGAACTGCATTAGCCAATGAAATGTTATAGAATTATGGTTCATACACAAACTTACATTGTGTTTGAATGTATTTCTTTGATCTCTCTGTCATCTGCCACGAGAGAATTTTGGCTGCAGATTGATGAAATATTTGACAGAAGTCTGGAGCAAACCTTAGCAGATCTCTGCCAGCCTCCACAGATTTATAGTCAGTTTCCAGTTTTACCAGAAAGACTGTGGTCCGTTACTGACATTTTGGAGTTATTGGTTACATGTCATAGTCTTAGAAACCTGATATATAGGATCATGATTCTGGTTTTTCTAATAATGATGATATAAAGATTAACAATATTTTATAATTGTTTTATTTTCATTATAGTGTGTGTGTGTGTATTTTCATGTATGTGAGCATGCACATGTGGGATACTTTTGTTTAGTTACATGAGATAAGGTTATCTCATTGATTCTAACCTTTCTCATAGTCTCACATGTGCATTTAGCTGCCATAGTAATGTTCACTTGTCAACTTGACATACATGGGAAGAAAGAACCTCAGTTGAGAAATTGCCTTCATCAAATTGGCCTATGGGCACGTCTACAGCAAAATTTCTTGATTGCTAATTAACAGAAAAGGGCCTAGCCTAGTGTGAGTAGTGTCATCCCTGGGAAGGTGGTACTGAGTTATATAAGGAAGGTACAGGAGAAGCAAGCAACAAGCAGAGGTTCCTCCTCCACGGTCTCTACTTTATCTCTTAGTGTTCAGATCTTGGCTTCTGTTTCTGCCTTGGCCTCCTTGATGGTGGACTATAACTCAGAAGCCTAAAACCTCCCCATAAGTTACTTTTGGTCCATGGTGTTATATGATACCCTCAAAGAAGCAAGCTAGAACGAAAGCTTTGGATTTTCCTCTAAGCAACATTTGAGCTGCGCCTCACAAGTTTTTGAATATTGTATTTGATTCTGTAAAGATAGTTTATTTATTCATTTATATGCCAAGTATTTTATTATTAGATGTACAGGAAAGTGTGTAAATCATAAGACAAAGTTAAATGAGTTACACAAGCAGATACACATATGTAACAACAGCAGGTCCATGCCTCAGAAGCCCTACCCTCCCCCCACACCCAAATAGCTATTTTTTTCTATACCTACTGTAAAAAATCAATAAATTGGTCTCACTAGCATTTGAACTTTATGCTAGCAATTATGAACTTATATAAACGGAACCACATTATAAGCTTTCTTTTATGTCTAGACTGTCTGCTTTCTTCTGCTTCTTGATTTTGATAATCATGCATACTTCTGCATGTACTTTGTTGATGTTAATTATTATGTAGTATGCCAACATATACATATAGCAAAGACATACATTCTTTTAGGGTGAGGCAAGAGTGGGAGGGTGGGTGGGGGAGCACCCTCTTAGAGGCAAAGAGGAGGGCATGGAGTGGTGGTTCATGGAAGGGAGACTGGGGAGGGGTATAACATTTGAAATGTAAACAAATAAAATGATTAATAAATAAAAAATAAAATTAACATATTTAATAATCTATAGAAGATGTGAACAACATTACTAATAGAAACACCTTTTCTATATGATTTTTGATGCTATGTTTCAGATACATACTGTTTAAGATTATGACACATTCTATAATCCTTTTATTGTTAGATGTGTCTCTTTATGTTAAGCTACTTCTTACCTTAAAGGTGTAGTTTGTCTGTTGTCAGGATGGCTATACTAACTATCCTAGAGTTCATATTTTCAATTCCATATTTTCTATTCTGTTCTTGGCTACCAACCTTTTGATACACAATCATATTCTACCTACTGGCATTTTGATTAAAAACAGACTGTATTTTTTATTAGATTACACTATACCTGAAAAATTTCTATCATTTTGTGATGTTGTAGCTATTATAGCACCATGGGATCACATTTGTGTTGCTGCTGGCATAAACAAACCTAATTCATGGCCACTTGTACATAGCACATAGAATGATGAACTACACATAATACTTGGTTATAGTAATGAATTATTGACTTATGTATTTTTTATAAATACTGTATATTTAACATTAAAATGTACTACTTCAGCTTGTATAAAAATTTTACTTTAAAACAAGAGGTCATTTTCTCTCATTAGCTTTCTCTATATTTTATGCTTATCACATATATTAATTGGATCAATGGACAATTCTATAGTGATTGGCCTATACCATCTAGGTTTGTATAATTGAATACATGTGTATATATGTATATACATATACATAAATATATACATATATATATATATATTTTTAATTTCTCCTGATTACATATTTCTTGGAACACTCTTTATTAGTAATTGACACAAGATATTCCCTATATCATAGTTGGATTTCTATCACCATGATAAAACACTATGACCAAAAGCATATTAGGAAGGATTTGGTTTATTTCATCTTATAGAATATAGCTTATAAACCATCATTAAGGAAAATCTAGACAGTTACTCAAGGCAGGAATTTGGAGTCAGAAATTGAAGCAGAAACTATAAGATTCTAATGGATCTGAGAATTTTCTTTTTTACAGTGATATTGTAGCATAATTTGTGAGAATGTGATGTAAGCATCATTAGTTCTCTGTCAGTCTTTTAAAATCAGAGCTCATGTGATTACGTGTAGAATATACACTTGATAAGAATAATTGGCTAGTAGCTTACATATTTGTTAGTCTATATACACTTAATGCTTTTTTAAATATCTGTTCTACATACTTAGAGAAATCTGATTGTGAAAGAGCCTTATGTAATTCTTTCAGGAGACATTCCAAGAGATGTCCTAGGAGACCAGTGCTCTTTTAATGTTATTGCCCCCTGAAGAGCTTCTAATATACTAGTAGTTCTCACCCTTCCTAGTGCTGTGGCCTTTTAATGCAATTCTTCACGTTGTAGTAGCCCACAATCATAAAATCATTTCACTGATGCTTTATAACTGTAATTTGGCTACTGTTACAAATGATAATATAAATATCTGATATGTAGATGCAAGGGTCACATCCCTCAGGTTGACAAACTCTATAGTAGATGAAAATGTGATTTAAGACATTGATACTGATGATTCTAACTCTGTGTAGGGATAGGCTAATATACATGTCATGTCTTTATCCTGAACAAAGGAGGTTTTTTTTAATATAATTTTTACTGATTTGTTGTGAGTTTCTCAGCATGCACCTTAGCCCCACACATCTCCCTGGTCCCTCTTATCTGCCCTCTGCTCTTGCAACTCCTCAAAGAAAAAACACACAAACAAAATAAACAAAACAAACATGGAATACATCTTGTCATGGAAGCTGTCCTGTGTCACAGTAGGTCCCACAATAAGTACTTCTTTCTACACATCTTCACGTCCAAATGTTCATTGTAATGAGTCCGTGGTCTGGTTCAAGGTTTCTGGATTCTGTGACACCATCAATATTGGCTCATCATTAGGACTCCTCTAGGTTATCCTGTTGTTGCCCTGTGTCATGGAGATCCTGCTGCTTTGAATCAGCAGGACTGGTTGTTTTATATGCCCCAACAGTTCCCAGATGATGTAGATTTTTCAGTGGGCCAACTTAAATCCCTGGATCTGGGCCTGGGTGGTGGCTGAGCTGGTCAGTCTGCAGCAGGAGGGTCTATGGACGCCTTTCTCTTCCACTCGCATGGTGTATCGACAAGCCTGTCTATGGACCACCAGTGCAGTTTAGTGGAGGCAAGTCTGTGGGCATCTTTCCTGTTTGGAACTGCATGGCATGGCAGTTTGCAGGTCTCTAGATGTCTCATGACTTTACTTTTAACCTTCCCTGCCAATCAGCACAGCCTGGGATACTGTGAGGACCTCCTTGTCACTTACCCCAGCACACAGCAGCCAGAAGAGGTCTCAGCCCAAGGCAAGTCAGTAAGTTTAAGTATTTTTTTAATTAAAAAAAAAAAATTAGTACACACTTGTACTTCTGGCATTTAGGGGTTGAAAGAGCATGATTATTATGAGATCAAGGACAGCAGGAGCTGTATTAGATCAGCTAACGCTACATAGAAGGAACCTTTTTCAACAAGTGAAATAAAATGAATAAATATAAGACCATAAATGAATGAGGGTCACTACACACCCTTAGTGTGTAGTACACAGTTATCTTATTTTCTTCATAGAAATCATGCCTTCCCAGCCTTATGTGCGTTTACTTTCTCTTTTGCTGTTTATTGCCAAAACATAAGCTACATGAAGACAGGAGTTCTGTATGGTTAATTTATCAGTATATCCCAGCATATGGAAGAGGTTTTGTCACATAGGCAGAGTTCAACAGGCATTTGTTAAGAGAATAAAATAATTAGTTGTGTATCTATAGGATAAGGGAATCTTCTTTTTGATTCTCAACTTGAATTAATTGTATTACTTTGCCCCGATTCCTCAGTGCATTTCTAAGACCTTAATACTAAGCTCTGGTCCACGAACTTGACAGCTTGACTTGACCTTTCTATCTTTTGTTTCTTTCAGAGGCCATTTCAGCAGTCAGATTCCTGACCCTTCGCCCTCTGTTTGTGTCTGACAGGATCAGCTTGCTTTGCCTTCTCTTAAGTAGAGTGTGATTTTGACTCTGGCTTTTTTCCTTTTTCAATGTTTCTAGAGTATTAGTCAGACTTCTATAAAATTCTTTATTATTAAGTCAGGATTACATCTCAACCAGTTAAAATCTAACACCATTGATAGAGATAAAATATGACAGCTTAAATTTCTCTCCTGTAATTGTGCCTGTTGTCTCTAAACTGATATCTGACAAGTCACCTCTATGAAGGAATTATTCAGTTCTCTCCACTTTAGAAACAGGAAAATTAGGGATCGGAGCTGGGAAAGCATCTTCCTCATGTCAAGCCTCAAGTGAGTGACAACACCCAGGCATGAACGCAGGTCTTTTGCGGTCTAACTTTCATACCTTGAGTCCCTTGAAACCATTTTAAGGGACAAGCAGTTTGCCATAGCCCTTTCTTTTTCCCATCAAATTCACAGAATGATGTTCAATAAAGTAAACAATAAATTTAGCACAAGTCAACCTTTTCATAATTGATTTTTCTCATTTTTCGACAAATTTGTAATTGTCAATTTCTTGCTGACCTGAGGGCTCCACCTGGCTTTGTCATTCTAACCCTTAGAGTAACTTAACTCTACCTTGTAAGACAGGTCCCTAAGCTTGTATTATTCTCTGTTGGTTTTGTCTTTTCAATCAATGGATCATGAAAAATTCATGCCTAAGGTAAAACTCTAGTGCACAACTCTGAGCAAAATGTGATTATTTTAAACAAAAGGGGATCTTTGTATTCTCAGAAACTCTCTGGAGAAAGCTGACTTTAATAAGAGGATGTTTTGCCTTACATTTGCAATCTACAACATACTTCTGACTTATTCCTGAAAAACTGATGTAGTTCAAATCTCAGATTTAGAACTCCTAGAATCAATGAATATTGTTTCTAATAATTTTATAAAAGGAAAACTTTTTCAAGCTAAGGTTTGGATCAATGATAAAAATATGTCAGCTGCATACATGGGAATGTGATTTGAATATGACGTGAATATGAATCTCCTTTCTTTGGCTAGCCAGCTTAAGATTTAATCTTTGCTATCACTTGCTCTTTTTATCGCTATGATGAAATACATGAAAAATTGAAGCTTATGGAGAAAGGAAAGGTTTATTTTAACATGGTTAGACTTGTGTAGCTGATTAGCTAATTACAAATATAGTAAATGGCTTAGTGTTTTTTCCTATAATTGTGGAGTTACTGGTATGTCTTCTTATCGACTGAACCACATGCCTAGCTCTACACTGGGCCCTTATCTTATAAAAATCCTTAATGCAGGGCACAAAATAAAATAACAGTCCTAGACATTGCCCTGATATTACACAGACAACCTAGACCTCTGATTTACCAGTTGCTAATAGAGACATAGAGTATGACGTAGCCCATATGTTTATAGTTAAATAAGCCTGATTTTGGTTTCCAGTACTACTGCTTGCCAGCACTGTATCCTTGAACATTTGCTTTGTACTGTGAGGTTTTCAGTTTCCCTATCTGGGAAGGAGAAATATCCCCCTCACAATACCATTTTAATTGTTAAATGATGAGTTCTAGACAAGACATTTGGAATATAGATATCAACTAGTACTGCAGGAACATGCATTCTGTAGTTTGTTGTTTTAGTTAGAGTTCTATTGCTGTGAAGAGACACCCTGAACAAGGCAACTCTTATACAAGAAAACATTTAATTGCAGTTGGTTTATAGTTATAGAGATAAAATTCACATCATTAAGCATAGCATCATTCAAGTCGACTTGGAGAAGGTGTGAACAGTTCTACATCTTGATCAGAAGGCAGTCAGGAAGAGATTGCCTTCCACAGGTAGCCAGGAAGAGACTGGAAATCCTCAGTGGGCAGAGCTTGAGCATAGGAAACCACAAAGCCCACCCCCACAGTGGTGCACTTCTTTCAACAAGATATGGGGGTGAACCTATTCAAACCATATTTTACTACCTCACCCACATAGTCTTGTGGCCATGATATAATGAAAATTTTCAGAATTATTCCAACTTCGAACATCTCCATAATCCATCACAGTCTCAACAGTGTTTAAATGTTCTAAAATTCAAATCTCTTCTGAGATTCATGCAATCTCTTAACTAAATTCTCCCATAAAATCAAAAACTTCCAACATACTTCCAACAAGATATACATTTCCATTCCAAAATGTCATAGTGAAATAAATCTGAACCAAAGAAAGACCAAAAACCAGATGGACAAACTCCAAACTCTGTATCTCCATATCTGATGTTCTATTCCTTTCAGCTTTGGTGACTGCAACACTATTCTACCCTATTAGCAGCTTTCCTCAGCAGGTTTACCACAGCCCTGGCATCTCTAGCATCTTGGGGTTACTAAGATAACTTCAACTTCACAGTCTATTGTTTGAATGTCTAGGATCCACACATTGTCTTCTGGGCTCCTCCAAAGGGCTTGGGGTCACTTCTCCAGCTCTGTCCTCTGTAGCATGCTAGCCTCTGGCTGACTCCTCTCCACTGCTGTTGCTGTTCTTGGTTGTCATTCCATGGTACTGTCATCGCCAGTACGCTGGGGTCTACCACTGCAACTAGGCTGTACTTTCACCAATGCCTCTCATAAGCTTTCTTCATGGTGCCAAGCCTCAACCCCTTCAGTCCTGGGCTTTGAACTGCCACTGAGGCTACACTACTCCAACAATGGCCTCCCTTGGCCTTTCATAGTGCCAAGCCCCAGTTGCTTTCCATGACCCCTTCATGCCTTCAAAACCAGTACCACCTAGGCAGGGCTTAAACTTTACCAAGTCTGGCTCCCAACACAAGATCTATCTCTGGATCAAAGCTTTGTGCTCTCAGCAAACACTTCCCAGAAGAGTTCACCTCAGTGATGCTGGTCTCTTCTTAATCATGGCTAATTTCTTAGCTCCAGCTAACCAGCATCAATAGTCGCAGTAACCCCTTCTATTCTTGACTCTAAAGCCAGTGCCATGGGACTGAAGCTTCCACACTCTGCTGCTTGCTGGGGCTGGAACATGGCCCCCTTGTTCTATTATATCTTTACCAGTTTTCTGTTTTCAATGATTTCCTTCACAGTCTAAGCTTCGCTGTCCTGGAACTTGCTCTGTAACTTGACCTTGAACCAAAAGACCTTCATGTCTCTGTCTCCTGAGTGTTGGGATTAAAGGCATGTCCTACCATGCCTGGACTTAAGCTTTTCTTTACATAGAATGTAGAACTTGCTTTGTACCAGGCTAGCCTTGAACTCAAATACCTGCTTGCCTCTGTGTCCTGGGATTAAAGACCTGTACCACCATGCCTGGACCTAAGCTTTTCTTTAATTACTTTTCACGAGATCTTTATAAGTTTTAGATTGTAGTCATTCCAGTTATAGTCAAGTTGAAAACCAAGAATAGACATCACAGTCTATTCCTTGTCAAGTTGACACATACAATATCTCTTTATGACCCAATGAAAACAATAACCTGGTCATAATAATGCCTAAAAGATGTAGCTATCCCTTATACAACTGCAAATTCATCAACAATAAGCTTAGCTGGGTGTGATCAAGTCCCAAAGTCATCATTCCCTCGATTCCATTTAATGTCCTTGAACACAGGATTTAGCTCCATTCCACTTTCTTGTGCCCCTTTAATCCTTGAACCACACATTTTGTATTTTTTTCTTTCTAAGCTTTCTGCACTTGATCAAAACACTCTTTATAAGATTGAACCATAAGACTGAGTCTGCTAAGCTAGATATTTTGAGATTTCCTTTGTCAATGAAGTTAATCTAAATCTCTTCACTTTAGTCTCATACAGTCTCTTTGAACAAGTGCAAAAAGCACCCACATTCTTCACCAAAATATCACAAGAACAGTCTCTAAGCAACATACTAAAATTCTTCTCCTCTGAAACCTCTTGAGCCAAGCCCCCACAGTTCAAATCACACTCAGTACAACAACTGTCTTCCATATTCCCACTAGTATGGTCCATTAAGCCCCACTTAAAGCATTCTATCGTTTTGCTAATGCAAAGTCCTGAAATCCACATTCCTCCAAATAAAGTCACAGTCAGGCCTATCACACAAATACTTTGGTCTGTGGTACCAACTTCTGTCTTAGTTGGGGTTTTATTGCTTTGAAGAGCTCATAACCAAGGCAACTTTTATGAACGAAAACATTTAATTGGGGCTGGCTTATAGTTTCAAAAAGTTAATCTATTATCATTATGGTGGGAAGTGTGGTATTGCCCATGCAGACTTTGTGCTTGAGAAATATCTTGATATTGATCAGAAGGCAGCCAGGAAGAGATCACAGACATCCAGGAGGACACTGGAATTTCCTACTAGGCAGAGCATTAACATAGGAAACCTTAAAGCTGATACCCACAGTGATGCACTTCTTTCAACAAGGCTGCACCAACTCCACAAAGGCCACACACCTCCTAACACTGCCACTTGCTGTAGGCCAAGCATTCAAACAAATGAGTCTGTGGGGGCCAAGCCTAGTCAAGTCACTAAATTGGTAGAACTCTTATAAGAAAGTTGGGGACATAGCTCAGTTTATAAAATACTCATCGTACATGCGTAAGGACATATGTTCTATTCCCTAGGATCCACACAGAAAGGTAAGTATACAGTTCTGCGCTGGTAACATAATAATTTAGAGGCAGAAACAAAAAGATAACTCAGCTTGCTAGCCAGCCAGTTTACCTGTCTTGGCAAGCATCAGGCCAATGAGAGAACATGTTTTCAAAAATAAAGTGGATGGCACCAGAGAAGCAACAGCCAACTTTTTTCCTCTGGCTTACACAGAAATGCATATATATACCTGCACATGCATTCAAATACATATATCAAATAACTTACTAAAGAGAATTTGCCTTAGATATATCCAACTTAGGATTTAATTATTATTGCTGTGACCAAATAATTGAAAGATGTAATTTATACAAAAGGGAAAATGTTTTTTTCCACATCATGGTTTAAAGGATACATACCATTATGGCAGAAAAGACATGATGGTAGGAAACTTCTGGCTCATATATTAGTATCCACCAATATGTGAAAATCAAGAAAGGGACATGTCAACATTAAGCTTTTTTCTTTTCTTTCTTCCTTCTTATTCAGTATAGGACCTTAGTACATGGGCTAGCACTGTACTGAGAGTTCAGTGTTAGTCTTTGCTCTGAATAGACTTGGCATTCAGCAGTTGTCTCAGTCAGGTCAGCCTCAGTATATGTTCATGTTGCTAAGCCCATATATAACCTCTGCCCTAGCCACTATGTCCACTTTCTGGGATGGCCAGAGAAAGAGATTGACTACTATCTATAGAATGAGTCATTACATTTACTGAATTATACTTTTACTCCTCTTAAACTAAGTTCAACTTTTTGTGAGTATTTACATAGGACAAAAATATCTTCATGATCTTTGTCCATTTAGGGAGATCTAGTCATATACCTAAATCTGTCCGTATTCTCTATATGTACATCTGTAAGTAATGTTTCATAATGTTTTATTTTGGGGGAATTTCATATCATGAACCTAGAGCATGCTTCCTTCCCAGTACTCTCAGGTCCATCTCCTTACATTGGGACTTATCCCCCCTCCCACAAAGAAAAAGTAAGAAGAAAAAAACCCTCAATTTGTTTTTGCTACTTACTTTTAATAATGGTTCAGCTACTCCTCTATTCCACCACCCAGCAGAGTCAGTAGAAAAGAAAAGTTATTAGACTGTGGGGGAACTGGACCTGTTCAACAATAGTTCTTTAGAGGTGAGCTCTCTCTTCTTCTGCAGCAGTTCAGTCCTGTAGGAAATACCAAATAAGACTCAGCAGTTGCAGACCAGTCCTCTAGGAAGGCAGACACCACACATAAACCAGCAGCTACAGTCCAGTTCTATCAGAAGGTAGACACCAGGCGGACACCAGTCAAGAACCAGCATCTGTAGTTCAACCCTGAAGAAACCACAAGGCTTACCAAATGGCCTGAGGCCACTGAACCAAGAAGTGACACAAGAAGTCACAGGAACCTCACAAGCAGTTCTTGGGTGAGTTTCTCTCAATGGCAGCATTACCACATGTTGAGCTCAACAAAACTACATAAGGTGAGCCAAGACATAAGTATCATTAGTGAAGAATAGTGAAGCAGAGCAAACCAAAACAATGCTCCCTCTTCCACTGTCTGTCTGTGGGGTCACATTTGTACTCTTTCATCACGGGTTCTTTCATATGTTTGCTATAGCAAAACAGCCTTTCCCCTGTGTCTGCTTCAGGAAAACGTTCTTTCATGTGTCTGCTTTAGGTGTCCTCTCACCCGTGTGCCCCAGCAAAACATCATTCGACATAACTGACTTTCCAAAGAAACTAGAAGTTTCCACTTCAGATAGCTAGTCATAGCTCAGAGCCAGAGCAATCGTGTGGCTGGGCAACATGTTCAAGGGCTGAGGTAGAGTGCATTCTCCACCTGCTTCACACTACCCTGTTGGCCCTACTCAGCAACATGTTCCCCTATCCACTGTAGCCCCTCACACCTATCACCACCTTTGCATCTGCAGTCCTGCCTCCACTACTCACTCACTGCTCTGCTCCTCCATCATTCCCACCTCTCTCTCATATTCATTAGTCATAGTGTTGGAAACTGCCTGCCATGTGACACAAAGCATTATTTTGTGTTGTGCAAACAGCTTTACCTGCAAACTGCAATGAGGCATTGGTGTGGTTCAAGGGTTCTGCTTTCTGACAGATTACAAATACTGGACCATTGATGAGACTAGGATATCCTGCTCTTACTCAGAATTAGAATGATCTTATGGTTAGGCAGGGTATCTGGGGGCAGGGTTAGTATGAGCTCCAGGTTGCCATACACCTTCTTGCCCTCTATATTGGTCACCCTGAGGCTCACTGGGCTTGACCTAGAAGCCTGTGTTTGTAGGCTTCTAGCAGCACCTCTGCAGTATGCTTTCTGTCTGTCAACAGGCAAACAGCTCAGACTGCAATCACGATGAATCCATGCTGAAGGCCTTATTCCGTAAAGATATCTGGTGTTTCAGGACCAGCTCCTTCACTCACTCCAGAAACTTGTAGATACAGCAGATGCTGTGGTAGGCTGACTCAAAGCACTGGATTTGAACCTGGAGGACAGCTGAGTTGGTCAGTGTATGTGGGCCCGTTTCTTTTTTAAAAATCATGTTCAGTTAGGGACCACTCAGCAAAACCATTTACTGTAGCCGATGAATCAGTTTATAATCCTGCAGCTAGTCAGTTTTCTAAAATATACAACTAGGTGCCCTGTCTGAAATTCTATCAACTGTGAATATTTCCCTTTACTCTTGGCCTTTGGGGACATACCAGAAAGAAGCTGTATGTTACAGCTTTCCACTTCCAGGAGGTACCTAAATAGCATGAAGAACCTTATATAAGCCAGATTTTAGTTTCTCTTCCTCAATGCACCAATCCTAGGACCCCTTTCCTATTGTACAGGTGCAGAGTCTACTACATCACTCTTGGCACTGATATCTGCACTGGCCATGGATTTTTAGAGTAACAGAACCAATAGAACAGGGTGGGAAGCATGGTAAGTGTAGGGTGTAAGCAATAAAGGGATAAAAGAGTTTTATTAGCTTGACATACACAATAGGGGCTAAGTATTACAACAAACAAGGGTTTTTTCAAATTTATTTTTCATTTTTTATTTACATTTCAAATGTTTCCCCCTTTCCAGATCTCCCCTTTGGAACCTCCCCATTTCCTCCCCCCCTCCCCCGCCACTATGGGGGTATTCTCCCACCCACCCACTCTCATCTTCCCTCCTTGGCATTCTCCTATACTGGGGGATCTAACACCCTCAGGCCCAAGGGCCTCTCCTCCCCTTGATGGATAACAAGACCCTCCTCTGCCACATTTGTGGCCAGCACCATGGGTCCCTCCATGTGTATTCTTTGGTTGGTGGATCAGTCTCCAAGAGTATCAGGGGTCAGGTCAGTTGCCACTGTTGCTGCCTCCCTGGGGATGCAAACTCCCTCAGCTCCTTCAGTCCTTTCTTCAACTCCTCCATCTGGGACCTCACACTCAGCCCTACTGTTGCTGAGAAGTGACTCTTGGGTATTTCAAACTTTTGGGCTAATAACCACTTAATAGTGAGTACATACCATGTTCATTCTTTTGTGACTGTGTTACCTCGCTCAGGATGATATTTTCAGGATCCATCCATTTGTCTGTGAATTTCATGAAGTCATTGTTTTTAATAGCTGAGTAGTATTCCATTGTGTAAATGTACCACATTTTCTGTATCCATTCCTCTGTGGAGGGACATCTGGGTTGTTTCCAGCTTCTGGCTATTATAAATATGGCTGCTATGAACATAGTGGAACATGTGTCTTTATTACATGTTGGAGCATCTTTTGGGTATATGCCCAGGAGTGGAATAGCTGGGTCCTCAGATAGTAGTTTGTTCATTTTTCTGAGGGTCCGCCAAACTGATTTCCAGAGAGGTTGTATCAACTTGCATTCCACTAGCAATGGAGGAGTGTTCCTCTTTCTCCACATCCTCGCCAACATCTGTTGTCACCTGAATTTTTGATCTTAGCCATTCTGACTGGTGTGAGATGAAATCTCAGGGTTGTTTTGATTTGCATTTCCCTGATGCCTAAGGATGTTGAACATTTCTTTTGCTGCTTCTCGGCCATTCAAGTTTCCTCAGTTGAGAATTCTCTGTTTAGCTCTCTTCCCCATTTTTTGATAGGGATATTTGGATCTCTGGAGTCTAGCTTCTTGAGTTCTTTGTATACATTGGATATTAACCCTCTATCGGATGTAGGCAAACAAGTTTTTAACTTGATAGATATTCATTACAAGAAGCTGGATGCCTAAACAATCTCACTGCAGTTCTGAAAGCTGTATTGAGTTTGTATAGGAAAGTTGGCTGAATAATCAGAGTCTGATGTCAGTAGAGTAACTCCTTAGCCTAATTGGAAGCACTAGATCAGAAAGAAAATGCAAAGGCAGACACATGCTGCTTTCAATCAGGCTGCCTTCCATCCAGGCCACATGTTGGAAGATGCTGCATCAAGGGTAGATTTTCCTCTCTTAGTTAATTCTCACATAAGTGCCTGTTGTAGTTTTGGTTTCCTTTGCTGTGAAGAGACACCATGAGCAAGGCAACTTTTTTTTTTTTTTGAGACAGGGTTTCTCTGTATATCCCTGGCAGTCCTGGAACTCACTCTGTAGACCAGGCTGGCCTTGAACTCAGAAATCCACCTGCCTCTGCCTCCTAAGTGCTGGGATTAAAGGCATGTGCCACCACTGCCTGGCAGCAAGTCAACTCTTATAAAGAACATTTAATTTGAGTTAGTTTACAAATTCAGAGGTTCAGTCCATTATCATCAAGGCAGGAATCATGGTAGCATCCAGCTAGGCATGGCACTGGAGAAGGAGCTGAGAGTTCTATATCTTATTCTGAAGGCAACCAGAAGAAGACTGACCTCCAAGAAGCTAGGATGAAGGTCTCAAAGCCCACCCCCACAGTGACAAATTTCCTCCAATAAGTTCACACCTCCTAATAATGCCATTCTCTAGACCAAGCATATTCAAAGCACCACAGTGCTCTCCCAGTAAAAACCAGAGATGTATCTCCTTGGAGATTCTAAATCTAGTCAACTTGTCAAGACCAAAGATCCTACATTCTCACCTGTAAAGCATTGTTTTGACTCTATGGGTGTATCAATTGTGTAAAGGTAATAAAATTTAGAAAGAGCAGTGGAGACAAGGTTTGAATATAGGTTTCCACTCTTTAGACCATAATCTTTCTTATTTATTTATTTTTGATATTTTATTTACATTTTAAATGTATTCCCCTTTCCAGGTCTCCCCTTTGGAAAGTCCCTATCCCATCTCCCCTCCCCCTGCCTCTATGAGGGTATTCCCCCACCCACCCACCAACTCCCATCTTCCCTCCCTTGCATTCCCCTATACTGGGGCATCTAATACTCTCAGACCCAAGGGCCTCTCTTCCCACTAATGACCCACAAGGCCCTCCTCTGCTACATATGTGGCCAGCACCATACTCCCCTCCAAATGCATTCTTTGGTTGGTGATCCAGTCTTTGGGAGCACCAGGGGGCCTGACCAGTTGACACTGTTGCTCCCTCCCCATGGGGCTGCAAACTCCCTCAGTTCCTTCAATCCATTCTCCAACTCCTACATCTGGGACCCCACGCTCAGTCCAACAGTTGCTGTGAATTGAATCATGGGTGTTCCGAACTTTTGGGCTAATATCCAATTACAAGTGAATACATACTATGTTCATTCTTTTGTGACTGAGTTACCTCACTCAGGATGATATTTTTAAGTTCCATCCATTTGCCTGCGAATTTCATGAAGTCATTGTTTTTAATAGCTGAGTAGTATTCCATTGAGTAAATGTACCACATTTTCTGTATCCATTCCTCTGTTGAGGGACATCTGGGTTGTTTCCAGCTTCTGCCTATTATAAATATGGCTGCTATGAACATAATGGAGCATGTGTCCTTATTAGATGTTGGAGCATCTTCTGGGTATATGCCCAGGAGTGATATAACTGGGTCCTCAGGTCGTATTATGTCCAATTTTCTGAGGGTCCACCAAACTAATTTCCATAGTGGTTGTACTATCTTGCAATCCCACCAGCAATGAGAAGTGTTCCTTTTTCTCCACATCCTCGCCAGCATCTGCTGCCACCTGAGTGTATAATCTTAGCCATTCTGACTGGTGTGAGGTGAAATCTCAGGATTGTTTTGATTTGCATTTCCCTGATGACTAAGGATGGTGAACATTTCTTTAGGTGCTTCTCAGCCTTTCGTGTTTTCTCAGTTGAGAATTCTCTGTTTAGCTTTGTTTCCCATTTTTGATAGGGTTATTTGGTTCTCTGGAGTCTAACTTCTTGAGTTCTTTGTATACATTGGATATTAGACCTCTATTGGATGTGGGGTTGGTAAAAATCTTTTCCCAATCTGTTGATTGCCTTTTTGTCCTATTTACAGTGTCCTTTGCCTTACAGAAGCTTTGCAATTTTATGAGGTCCCATTTGTCAATTCTTGATCTTAGAGCATGAGCTATTGGTGTTCTGTTCAGGAACTTTTCCCCTGTGCCCATGTGTTTGAGTCTTTTCAGCTTGCTCTCTCTCTCTCTTTCTCTCTCTCTCTCTCTCTCTCTCTCTCTCTCTCTCTCTCTCTCTGAGAGTTGAAGCAATTTCTTTAATTTTATTGGAATCCAGGACAAAACCACATGAAGACAGAAGACAAGACAACTCCTCCCCCTCCCCCTCCCTGGCCCTAAGAGGGCACATAGTTCGGGTGAGACAGCAGGGAGTTGGGTGCCCTTGAACCTCAATCCAGCCCTGCAGGCTCCAGGCCTGCAAGGAAGGGCCTGGGGAGGCGGGGCCCAGCCCCTCTGGGGGGAGGGGAGGAGCTGTGGGGAGGCCCCTGAGGGACTCTACCTCCTCACTGACCAGCCTACCCTGGAGCAGGCAGCCCTCAGCAGCAAGGAACCTGGCCCATGGACACATTCATGACAGAGAAGCAGCTGTAGTGTGGCAGGAGAGAAGATATCTGGGCAGAATCACAGGCCAAACCCTAAAGTCACAGGAGGGGGCCCAAAGTGCGACTAGTGGGTGAGGTCCAGAGTGAGCTAGTCAGCAGCTGGGCCTATCTCTCCTGCTGCCCACATCCCCTCCAATACTTCTACTGGGGCCCTGCCTCTGGGGATGTGGGATAAGAGAGCATTCCACCCTTGCTGCTGACTTCCAGATGGCAGAGGACAGCAAAAAGGCCAGGCCAGCTTCTGTGACCTGCCCCAGAGGGCTGTGGGAAGAGGATAGGGTAGGAAGAAAAGGGACAGGGGCTTGACCGGCTCAGATCCAAGACAATGAGGTGCTTGCTTGCTGGTCCCCTGTGAACTAAGGAACATTATGAAAACCAGCAACTAATTAGACCAGAGGCAGAAGTTTCTCCAGAAATTCCTTTACAGCTGCCATCTCCTGAGGACAGGAGTTGTACATGACAACTGGGTATGTCTTAAACTGGACCCTGGCAGGTATAACTACAGTCCGGAGCTTCTCAGCTGTCAGGGCCCCAAACCGAACAGGTAGCATGAGGTCCAACTCCCCGTGGCACTGAAGGATGGCCAGGGCCTTGGCACTGCCGTTGGCTGTTTGGGGGAAGTTCCGATGCAGAGCTAGCCAGCAGCTCAATGACAGGATGCAGCCAGAGGGTGGGGGCAGGTAAGCGCTATATATAGAGACAGAGCCCCACCCTGCAAGAAGCCACCCAGGACGATTCAGTTGGCAGGGATCCCGTTCTTCATCTCCTGTTCTATCAAAGCCTTGATGTTCTCTGGGGCCTTCTTGATGCCAGCTTCATCATCTGGGGCATCTGGACTCAGACCCATCAGGTCAAACCAGGAGGGCATCACCATCTTTATGTTGAGTGTCACAGGGAAGTGAAGGTTCTTGATCCACTTTGACTTGAGCTTTGTACAGGGAGATAGGAATGGATCAATTTGCATTTTTCTACATGTTGACTACCTGTTGAGCCAGCACCATTAGTTGAAAATGCTGTCTTTTTTCCACTAGATGGTTTTAGCTCTTTTGTCAAAGATCAAGTGACCATAGGTATGTGGGTTCATTTCTGGGTCTTAACTTCTATTCCATTGATCTACCTATCTGTCACTGTACCAATACCATGCATATTTTATCACTACTGCTCTGAAGTACAACTTGAGGTCAGGGATGCTGATTCTCCCAGAAGTCCTTTTATTGTTAAGAATAATTTTTGCTCTCCTGGATTTTTTATCATTCCATATGAATTTGAGAATTGCTCTTTCTAAGTCTATGAAGAATTGAGTTGGGATTTTGATGGGGATTGCATTGAATCTGTAGATTGCTTTCAGCAAGATGTCTGCTTTTACTATATTAATCCTGCCAATCCATGAGCCTGGAGATCTTTCCATCTTCTGAAGTCTTCTTCGATTTCTTTCTTCAGAGACTTGAAGTTCTTGTCATACAGATTTTTCACTTGTTTGGTTAGAGTCACACCAAGATCCTTTATATTGTTTTGACAATTGTGAAGGGTGTCATTTCCCTAATTTCTTTCTCAGCCTGTTTATCCTTTGAGTATATGAAGGCTACTGATTTGCTTGAGTTAATTTTGTATCCAGCCACTTTGCTGAAGTTGTTTATCAGCTGTAGCAGATCTCTGGTGGAGTTTTTTGGGTCACTTAAGTATACCATCGTATCATCTGCAAATAGTGATATTTTGATTTCTTCCTTTCCAATTTGTATCCCTTTGACCTCCTTTTGTTTTCTAATTGCTGTAGCTAGAAATTCAAGTACAATATTGAATAGATAGGGAGAAAGAGTGGACAGCCTTGTCTAGTCTGTGATTTTAGTGGGATTGCTTCAAGTTTCTCTCCATTTAGTTTGGTGTTGGCTACTGATTTGCTGTATATTGCTTTTGCAATCTTTAGGTATGGGCCTTGAATTCCTGATCTTTCCAAGACTTTTATCATGAAGGGATGTCAAATTTTGTCAAATGCTTTTTCAACATCTAATGAAATAACCGTGTGATTTTTTTCTTTGAGTTTGTTTATGTAGTGGATTACATTGATGGATTTTCTGGTATTGAAACATCCCTGAATCCCTGGGATTAAGCCTTCTTGATCCTGATGAATGATCGTTTTGAAGTGTTCTTAGATTCAGTTTGCAAGAATTTTGTTGAGTTTTTGCATCGATATTCATAACAGAAATTGGTCTGAAGTTTTCTTTCTTTATTGGGTCTTTGTGAGGTTTTGGTATCAGTGTAACTGTGGCCTCATAGAATGAATTAGGTAGAGTTCCTTCTGTTTCTATTTTGTGGAACAATTTGAAGAGTATTGGTATTAGGTTACTTGAAGGTCTGATAGAATTCTGCACTAAACCCATCTGGTCCTGGCTTTTTTTGGTTAGGAGACTTTTAAAGACTGCTTCTATTTCTTTAGGGGTTATGGGACTGCTTAGATGGTTTATCTGATCCTGATTTAACTTTGGTAATTGGTATCTGTCTAGAAACTTGTCCATTTCCTCCAGATTTTCCAATTTTGTTGCGTATAGGCTTTTGTAGTAGGATCTGATGATTTTTTGAATTTCCTCAGAGTCTGTTGTTATATCTCCCTTTTCATTTCTGACTTTGTTAATTTGGATACTGTCTCAGTACCCTCTGGTTTGTCTGGCTAAGGGTTTGTCTATCTTGTTGATTTTCTCAAAGAACCAGCCTCTGGTTTTGTTGATTCTTTGTATAGTTCTTTTTGTTTCTACTTGTTTAATTTCAGCCCTGAGTTTGATTATTTCCTGCCTTCTACTCCTCTTGGGTGTATTAGCTCCTTTTTGTTCTAGAGCTTTCAGGTGTGCTGTTAAGCTGCTACTGTGTGCTCTCTCCAGTTTCTTTTTGGAGGCACACAGAGTTATGAGTTTTTCTCTTAACACTGCTTTCATTGTATCCTATAAGTTTGGGTATGTTGTACTTTCATTTTCATTAAATTCTAGGAAGACTTTAATTTCTTTCTTTATTTCTTCCTTGACCAAGTGATCAATGAGTAGAGCATTGTTCAGCTTCCATGTGTATGTGGGCTTTCTGTTGTTTTTGTTGCCATTGAAGACCAGCCTTAATCTGTAGTGATCTGATAGGAGGCACAGGATTATTTCAATATTCTTATATATGTTGAGTTTTTTGGTGACCAATTACATGATTACTTTTGGAGAAAGTGTCATGAGGTGCTGAGAAGAAGGTATATTCTTTTGATTTAGGATGAAATGTTTTATAGATATCTGTTAAATCCATTTGGTCCATACTTCTGTTAGGTCACTGTGTCTCTGTTTAGTTTGTGTTTCCAAGTTCTGTCCATTGTTGATAGTGGGGTGTTGAAGTCTCCCACTATTATTATGTGAGGTGCAATGTGTGTTTTGAGCTTTAGTAAAGTTTCTTTTATGAATGTAGGTGGCCTTGCATTTGGGGAATAGTTGTTCAGAATTGAGAGTTCTTCTTGGTAGATTTTTTATTTGACGAGGATGAAGTGTCTTTCCTTATCTTTTTTGATGACATTTGGTTGAAAGTCGATTTTATCTGATATTAGAATGGCTACTCCTGCCTGTTTCTTGGGAGCATTTGCCTCGAAAATTGTTTTCCAGCCTTTTACTCTGAGGTAGTATTTGTCTTTAACTCTGAGGTGCATTTCCTGTATGCAGCAAAATGCTGGTCCTCTTTATGTATCCAGTCTGTTAGCCTATCTCTTTTTATTGGGGAATTGAGTCCATTGATATTAAGGAATAGTGATTGTTGCTTCCTGTTACTTTTGATGTTATTTTTATGTTTGTGTGGCTATCTTCCTTTGGGTTTGTTGAAGAATTACTTTCTTGCTTTTTCTAGGGTGTAGTTTCTCTCCTTGTATTGGCGTTTTCCATCTATTATCATTTGTAGGGCTGGGTTTGTGGCAAGATATTGTGTAAATTTAGTTTTGTCATGAAATACCTTGGTTTCACCATTTATGGTAATTCAGAGTTTTGCTGGGTACAGCAGCCTGGGTTGGCACTTGTATTCTCTTAGGCTCTGTATGAGATCTGTCCAGGATCTTCTAGTTTTTATAGTCTCTGGTGAGAAGTCTGGTGTAATTCTGATAGGTCTGCCTGTATATGTTACTTGACCTTTTCCCTTTACTGCTTTTAATATTCTTTCCTTGTTTTTGAATTTGGTGTTTTGACTATTATGTGACGGGACAAATTTCTTTTTTGGTCCAAACTATTTGGAGTTCTGTAGGCTTCTTGAATGTTTATGTTCATCTCTTTCTTTAGGTTAGGGAAGTTTTCTTCTATAATTTTGTTGAAGATATTTACTGGCCTTTTAAGTTGTAAATCTTCACTCTCTTCTCTACCTATTATCCTTAGGTTTGGTCTTCTCATTGTGTCCTGGATTCCCTGGATGTTTTGGCTTAGGAACATTTTGCATTTTGCATTTTCTTTGACTGTTGTGTCAATGTTTTCTATGGTACCTTTTTACCTGAGAGTCTCTCTTCTATCTCTTATATTCTGTTGGTGCTGCTTGCATCTATGACTCCTTATCTCTTTCCTAAGGTTTCTATCTCCAGGGTTCTCTCCCTTTGTGAGTACTTTTTTTTATTTAATACTTTATTTACATTTCAAATATTTTCCCTTTTCAAGGTATCACCTTTTGAAACCCTCTATCCCATCCTCGCTCCCCTTCCTCTATGAGGGTATTCCCCTACCTGCCCACCCACTCCCATCTTTCCTCCCTGGTATTCCCCTAACCCTACCAAAAAATGGGGAACAGACCTAAACAGAGAATTCTCAATGAGGAAACTCGAATGACTGAGAAGCACCTAAAAAAATGTTCAACATTCTTAGTCTTCAAGGAAATGCAAATCAAAACAACCCTGAGATTCCACCTCATACCAGTCAGAATGGCTAAGATCAAGAACTCAGGTGACAGCAGATGCTGGCGAGAATGTTGAGAAAGAGGAACACTCCTTCATTGCTAGTGGGATTGCAAGCTGGTACAACCTCTCTGGAAATCAGTTTAGCGGACCCTCAGAAAATTGGACATAATACTTCCTGAGGACCCAGCTATACCATTCCTGGGCATATACCCAGAAGATGCTCCAACATCTAATAAGGACACATGCTCCACTATGTTCATAGCAGCTATCTTTGTAATAGCCTTTGTGATTTCTTTATTGTTTCTATTTCCATTTTTAGATCCTGGATGGTTTTGTTCCTTTGCCTGTTTGATTGTGTTTTCCTGTATTTCCTCTTTAAGGGCTTCTAGTTGTTTACCTCTGTGCTCTTGTATTTCTTTAAGAGTGTTATTTATTTCCTTCTTAAAGTCTTCTATCATCATCGTGAAAGTGATTTTAAATCTGAATCTTTCTTTTCTGGTGTGTTGGGGTATCCAGGGCTTGCTTGGTGGGAGAACTGGTTTCTGATGATGCTAAGTTGCCTTGGTTTCTGTTCCTTATGTTCTTGCCCTTGCCTTTTGCCATTTGGTTATCTCTGGTGTTAGCTGGTCTTGCTCTCTCTGACTGTGGCTTGTCCCTCCTGCAAGCCTTTATGTCAGTACTTCTTGGAGACTAGCTCTCTCTGAGAGAATTTGGGTTTGGAGAGCTGTGGTACAGGGTCACCTCTGGGGTTCAGACAGAAACCAGAAGGATCCTGTCTTCAGCTATTCCTTGGTTCCTGTGTCCTGGTGTCTCTGTGAGGGTCCCTCTTGATCTAGGAATTTGAACAGAAGTGGTGGTCTTCCTGTGTTCAATGGTGTGTCAGCACTCTTGGGAGACCAGCTCTCTCCTGGCACTGAGTATGGAGCCCTGTGTCATAAGATCAGTTCCCCAGCCTAAGAAGGAAACTGGAAGGCCACTCCTCAGTCTCTGTGTCCTGAGGGTTCTGGGCGGTTCTCTGTGAGCAGAGGTACCAGCCTTACCCCTGATCACAGGCTTTGCCACACTCCTGGGAGGGTAGCTCTTTCCCTGTGCTATTTGGGCATGGAACTACCACAGGCATAAACCGGAAGGCTCCTGTTCCAGGCTGTTCTTCTGTCCCCGTGTCTTGAATATTCCAGGCGGTTCCGCTGAGCAGTGGCGCTAGTCTTACCTCCACCCATGGGCTTGTCCACACTCCTCGACCATAATCTTTCTTAACTTATAATCTTATAGCTGAGTCAAGAAAAAAAAAACTTGATACTGCTTTCTAGTAGGTCTACATCATCATTGTATTGATTAATTTCTTGTAAACTAGTCAATTTGATGAGATATAGAATCACCTTCAGACAGGCATTTCTGTAGGAGGTTTATCTTGGTGAGAATAACAGAAATGGAAAAACCTTCCCTAATGAGGACAGTGACATTCCATGGACAGAGACTTGTATTGAGTTAAAAACTAGAGATGGATGATACCTGAGCAGAGCATTCCTCAGTCTTTGCTTCTGACTATAGAAACAGTGTGACAAATTCCCTCAATTGCGTGAGACCATGATTCTCTGTTATGGTTAGCTGTAACTGACAATTTAACACAACTTTGACTCATCTAGGAAGAGAAGCTCAAAGAAGGATTTATCTACATTGTGTTGACTTGTGGTCATGCCTGTAGATGACAGTCTTACTTTACAAAATTAATATGGCAAGACCCCTTCCACAGCGTGCAGAAAAGAGCGTAGCTATATGGCCAGGGTATTTGTAAATATATTTTGAGTCTGAGATTTCTGGGAGCATGAGGCTAGAAGGAAGAACTAGGCCTAACTTGTATAGTTTCTATTTATCCTCCTTGACCTTGATGTCACCATGCAAAGGCAGGAGAACAGGAGTTGTCCTAAACATAAATTTTATATAATATATGCTGTGGAGTTCAAAATAAGTGGAAGACATAACCTTGACTTTGGTCAAGTCAAACACATTGATAGCAGAGGAAATGCATTGTAGTACTGAATCACAAGTTTCACGACTCAGAACTGCACCTTTTCTTTTATGAACTGCCTGAAAAGAAAAGAAAGAAAGAAAGCATTCCCTTTTATGTTTGTACAGATGTGGCCACTCTCCTCTGTGTATTATATGTCAACCCCAAGGAATTCTTGACATACTTTCTGCATTGATGACACGGGATTTACAATGATTTATTTATTTATTTACCTTTGTATTTTATCCTTAAGACTGTAAGTTTGTCATCTGTCCTCACTCATCTTATTCTCCAGATTCTCTTGATAGTTTTTAAATATAGAGCCAAACTTTTCACATATATAGTTTTAAAAAATATCTTCAATAGTATTTTCATACTGTTCTCAGTGAAAGGAAAAGTTCTTTCTTTTTTACCATAGCTGCTGTATACCTTAATGCCAAGATCTCATCTCTTGTCCTATCCATTCTCTGTGCACTCAGGAGAATTCAGGCAATACTTCCTTCTAGTCACACACAGTAACTAATAATTCCAGAAATTGTGTGCTTTCTTCATGTTGAAGAAAAGTCTTACAGATATTCTCTCCGATTTGGTCAATCCCTCTTCTTCAATAAAGATTCTAATTTGTAAGCTTGTGTGGTGTCACATACCTATAATCCCAGCACTCAGAAGACTGAGGCAGGAAGGTTATATTCAAGGTCAGCCATGGATATAAAACAAGACCATGTCTCCTTCTCCCACAAAAAGCTTTCTTGCATTACCTTGACTATAATATTGACTCTTCTTCAGCATTGGAGTGTGTGTGTGTGTGTGTGTGTGTGTGTGTGTGTGTGTGTGTGCTTATCAACCTTGCCTAAGTGCCAAGGGATCACTTTTATTCATATCTATAATCACAGTTGATGCAAAGTAGGATTCTTGTATGTGTTTATTCAATGAGGTGATTGGATAAAACTTTTTCTTGAATAAATGATATGAAAATGTAGAACAAAACTCAGTAAGAAATATTGTCAAGTTGAGAGGAAGGAAGGAATTTGGGAGAGAGGTCTTAGCTTTGATGGATATTTATTCTGATTAGAGAGAAGAAAGGGTCTCCCTGAAAGATCTTATTTCGTTTCTGTCATTTTGGTTATGTTTTTGTCTGATAGGCTAAACTTCTTTTGTGGAGAATGTTTTGATGCATTCCTCCTCTATCTTTCTTGCTGCCTTCTCAATGTTCTCTGAGGGAGAAGACTCTTCTAATGTGCTGTCTATAAGCCAGTTATTTATTACCTAGCTCGAGCCCCAGTATCCCTGTAGAGATTTTTAGCAATTACCAGTGAAATTACAGGTTCAGCTTATAATGAATTACCTATGACTCCTGTAAACGTGGATTGCTATTAAATAAGTGATTACTTTTATTTCAGAATTTATGCCTTTGATATGTTAAGCTGAGGACTCCTTAGCATAGTTTTAACAATGTGGGTGACAACATGGGTGGGGTGTGTGTTTAACTATGCATTTATGATATTTACATATTTACGTATAGCTTCTTACATTTATGTGCACATACATTTTCACAGCTCTATACACACACATATATCTATATACATTTAAGTGTTTATTCATGTACATGGAGATGAACTTGAGCATATATATGTTGTTTCCTAAGCACATTTTCTTAGTAAGTATATTTAAACCTACCTTATTATGTAGATATGCCATCTCTCCTTACAGATAAAGAAAACAGGTTCAGAAAAATGACAAATCATGGTCAAGGTCATGCAGTGAGAGGTAGGCTTGGAGCTCCCTATATTTCTTCCCAGAATGCAGGAAATGCAGGTTCATCTCAGAGAGTAGGCAATGCAGAAACATGGAGTATGGCTTGGCCGTAAGGGTGTCAATGAGTTGGATGTACAGAGACCTAGTTTTTAAGCAAGCCTTACCTATATTTCCTATATGCCTTAGATATTTTGTGACAACAAGACTAATTTACTGTTTGTATTCCTTCCAAGTCCATACTGAGCTGGTTATATAGTAGCCCATGTCTGAATTATTTAACTATCCCACAAATACTTTTACCATTATGTTACTTCCTCCTCTGTCACCAGAATAATGTAGCAAGAATTAGTTGTTTCAAAATGACTGATTGGCATTATTCATATGAAAAATACTCATGAATAACTGAAGGAATCAAGTTTATTTTAAAATTTATACATAGCTAGTGATAGTATATATCTAAACTTAACATTTTTTAAATTATTGAGAAAGAATAAAAACCATGAAAAATACCAAGTAAATATATAATGTAACAATTTCAAAAATAATGAAGAAGTATAACAGTGAATAATGCATTCCCTGGGTGTGAATGAAACCATTCACAACTACAAGAGGTGACCGTCAAGTAGAGATTTCCCATCACTGAAGTGTGTCACTGAACTACAGTTATGAATACAATGGTACACTGTCCCCAGAATAAACATATAGATCTGTGAAACTCAATAGAAATTCAGACATAAGAAACTAAACATAAGATGTTATTTTTCAGAAAAGATAATATTTAAAATTATAAAAGTAAGAATTATTTATTCAAGAAAACAATATACTTAACATTTGAAAAAGATACATTGTACTGCACTTCACATTTTATACTAAGATATCCAATGAAATTAATGGTGAATTTTATACTTTATATTAGGAAGACTATAAATATCTATAAAATTATCAAATATCTGTCGGTCTTCATATCTTACTGATTTTTTACTTACTTTGATAAATATAATGTTGTATCATAAATTCTTTTCCTTTTTCCCAGAAAGAACCACACATCTGAAATTAGTGTGTATTATTCAGAAGTGATTTTATGACTTTTATACAGATATTAAGCTGAAAATGCTATCATTCTGTGTTATGATGCTTGCTTTGCCTTTTCATTAAATACAATCCTGGATAATTGTCCCTCTAGAGCATTCATGTGAAATGCTGATAGGTACTCTGTTTTGCCAATGAAACAAAATTTACCCACACTCCTGAGTTAAGTGATTTGGTTGTTTACTTTGCTCTTATAAACAGATGTACTACTTTCTCTCTCTCTCTCTCTCTCTCTCTCTCTCTCTCTCTCTCTCTCGCTCTCTCTGTCACACACACACACATACGTATGTCATCTTATGCTGTATATAAATATGCCTTAGAATACATAGTTTTGGGGTCATAGTTCCAAGTGCCTTCATCTTTATTGCCAAGTTTGCCTTTAAAGAGTTTATTCTCTTTTGCATATTCATCATCATCATAAAATCATTCTTTTACACGTAATTTTCCTTACTTGATATTTTCAGCTTTATTATTTTTGCTGATTTCATGGGTAAGAAGTGAATTCGTTTCTTAGTTTATCTCTCCTCAATTGTTAATAGGATGATCATCTATTCACAGAATTGAGACTTTCCCCTTTTTTCTATAGCATGTCTGATTATATCTTTATCCTAATTTCTATTAGATTTAAGTCAACAATTTTGTGTATTGGCAAAGGACACTGATTTAGCACTTTAAAAATGTTTTGAAACTTGATACCTCAGGGAAAGGGGGCTGTAACAGAGGTGAGGTCAGGGTGGTTGGGTGGGGGAGAATCCTTTCAGAAGCAAAGGGGAGGGATGATGGGCTGAAGAACTCAGGGAGGGGGGACTGGGAAGGGGAGCAACATTTGGGATGTAAAGAAAATAATAATTAAAAAAACAGAGACTAGGCTGCATGCCCAACAATAGATGGACAACGGAAGATTAACACAACAGTATTTTTGGAAGTTCCTTGTCTCAGAATGTAGACTCAGAGCTTTTTCTTTTCAAATAAAAATAAATAAATAAATAAATAAATAAATAAATAAATAAATAAATTTAGATTGTAATATAATTTCCACACTTCTTCCTTTCCTTTCTCGCCTCCAAGCCTTACCATATTTCTCTTCTTCCTCTCTTTAAATTCAGTTGTAAATGTACACATATATGGTTCTAAATATAACTAGTTCAGTCTGTATAATGTTACTTTTATGTATGTTTCTATGGCTGACAAATTGGTATTAGTTAGCCATTTCATGTCTTCTTCCCTGGGGAAGACCATTTCTCCCATGTCAGCTTTCCTTAGTTGCCTATGGTTCTCTGAGTAGGGTTGAGGACTATTACTCTTTTCTCTATCCACTTTGGCATGTTTATTGTGGTTCTCTTTGTTCAGCTTGTGTTTTGGAAGTTATATTGGTGAAACTTCATAGGTGTAGCTTCTGGCTCTTAGTCTTTCTATACCCACTTTTGCAAAGTTCCCTGAACCTCAAGTGCAGAAATATTTTGTAGATTTCCCTGTTGAGATGGGGATCCTCAACTCTGCATTTTGATTGGTTGTAGTTTTCTGTAATGGCCTCCATCTATTGCATGGAGAAGCTTCCTTGATGAAGAATGAGGACTATGCTTATTTCTGCCACTTAGCAGTTTTGTCTCCCAAGGTGTCCCCATTGTCTCAGTACCATTCATATAATACTCACCTACTCACAAATACTGTGCCTGCATATATTAAACATGTCCTTAGACTCTTTACGTTGATTATTGGTTTGTCTATATTGTTGCTAGTTTTTGTTTTTGGCAGTTCCGTGGAAATGTTGTAATGACATCAAATTTTACACACTCTCACACACACACACACACACACACACACACACACAGAGACAGAGACAGAGAGAGAGAGACAGACAGACAGACAGACAAAGAGACAGAGAGACAGAGAGAGATAGAGATGAAAACACATATACACAATTACATCTGCTGAGATTTTGATGAATTATATTGATTCCAATAGTTAATTTTACCTATGAATAAATGATAATAATAGGTTCTTCCACTTATTTATTACTCTTTGGTTGGTCTTATTGTTTGATAGTTTTGTGTTTAAAGAACTTTAAACACAAATGTTAAATGGAACTTTGGTTCCATTTATACATAGGTATTTACTATTTTGAAACAACTATAAATATACAACACCTTAAATTTTTATTTTTTATTATTTTTTAATTTTATGGAAATATATAATGAATTTAAAAATACTAACTTTGTATCAATGACTTTTAATAGACTTTCTAGGGATATTCTACATGCAAAATTATTTTGATAGTATATATAATATAATTTTTTCCAGATTTTAAAAGGCCTTATTTCTTTTTTTTTTTGTTGTTTATAAAAGTATTTTCTTTTTTACTAAATTATTTTATATATTTACATTCCAAAAGTTGACCCAGCCATCCATTGGATTAAGGTCGGGGACCAATATGGAAGAGTTAGAGGAAGGACTGAAGAACCTGAAGGGAATTGTAATCCCATGGGAAGAAAAACAGTGTCAACAAACCTGGACCCCTCAGAGCTACCAGAGACTAAGCCCAAAACTAAAGAGCATAGATGGGCTTGTTCTTGGCCCTGGGCTCATGTGCAGCAGAGGACTGCCTTGTATGGTCTCAGTGGGAGAGGATGTGTTTAATCCTATAATATAAATTTTATGTCTTTCTTTACAATTCCATTCTTTGTACTTATTTTCGTTGCATTGTTGATGTAGTTAAGAAATCATCAATAGGAATGGAAGAAGTGGTGTCCCTATAGTCTCTGGAAGAAGACCAACAGAGTCAACTTGTCAACTCCCAGAGACTGAACCACCAACCAAAGAGCATACAGGGGCAGGACCTAGGCCCATGCACATTTGTAGCAGAAGTGCAACTTGGTCTTCATACGGGTCTCCCAAAAACTGGAGTAAGGACAGTCTCTGAATCTGTTGTCTGCCTGTAGATCCTGTTCCCCTAACTGGGCTGCCTTATCTGGCCTCAGTGGGAGAGAATGTGCCTAGTGCTGCAGTGACTTGATGTGCCAGGGTGGGCTGGTATCCAGGGGATCATCTTCTTCTCATAGGAGAATGGAATGGGGGTGTGAGAAGAGGCTGTGGGAGGGGGAACTGTGAGGAGAGGAGGGCTGTGATCCAAGTGAATATATAAATAAGTTAGTGGAAAAATAAAATAAAGTAGCATAAATCCCCCAAATAATTTTTAAATAAAGGAATGGAAGTAGTAATAACTGACTCCTTTCTTGTCCACAAATTTAATAAAAATTCTTTAAGTTCTTTATAATTAATTATGATGGTACGATTTCATTTTTAAACATTTTTCTTTAGGTAGATGACCTTTATCAGATTAAGAACTTTCTTTTTAAAAAATTTTTAAATTGTTTTTTATTAATCATTCGTTTATATTCCCTTCCTGGTTGCTCCTCCACAACCCTCCTTCACCTCCCCCCTCTCCTCCCTTAAAGATTTTTCTGGAGTAATTATAATTCAAGAGCACTATATTTTATCAAATGCTTCTATTTGCCATTTGGGGTAATTTTTTCTATAAATATAACATATTATGACTCATTTAAGAATTTTAGGAATTTAAGTTTTCCTAGAATAGTTCAAATTCATTATGATTTATCTCCCCCTCCTTCGGTGGACTGAAGTCACCAATTTGATATATTGTGAAAGAGAGTAGCTTACCCCTACCCTTTTTTGCAAAGCCTTTTCGGATTTCATTGTCAAAGTTATGTGGTTGTATAGCTCGAATTGGAAGGTGTTTTCTCACTTTCAAATGTCTACAGCTTTCTGTGCAGTGTTGGTGTCTTGTCTTTGTCAGTCACATTGTTGGGCAAATCCTCTGGTAAAACTCGTAATATTTTGAATTTTCTGTCTGAGGATGTTGTTAATATGATCAATTGCATTTCTATATTTAATAGAACTATGTTAGTTTGGTATATCTTCTGTCAGCTTTAGAAACAAAATAGGTATTTTCCCTTTCCTTCTAATTATGGAAATTAATTGTTATAGCATTTTATTTTAATTATTTTTATCACAATTTGTGTGTGTATGTGTAAGTGTGTGTGTGTGTGTGTGTGTGTGTGTGTATAACTTGTAGGAATTGGCTCTGAAGATCCAACTTGTATCTCGTATTTCACTGCAGGTGTCATTAGCACTGATCCATCTCTCTGGGTAAACTTTTAAAATTTTTGTGTAATTTTCTAGTCTTGTGACTTACATTAATACCTATTTTTAATTTTGATGCATATTTTTATTTCTAATGAGTTTTATATCATGTTATTATATTATTTTTATCTGTGAGGAAGTTTACTGCTGGATAATATTAGAAATCAGTAAAATTTAAAAAATTTCAACCATGGCTTATCACTGAGACTGGGCTACATTTGTTCTTTCTCCATAAGTTCCTGCCTGGTTTTGCTTCAGGATTGTAAGAGCCTTACACATCAATTGAATAGATCTCTACCTTTTAAATTTTCTTTTAATCTCATGACCATTAACATAGTTTTTAAATTCAAGTACTACTACAAATGTTTCCCCCAAACATGCTGTCACTTTTGGTTCCTGCCTTCTAAAGTGAGGATCTGCAAGTTGCTTCTTTGAAGAATAAGAGAGTAAATGATTTAGACTTTGAGCGCTATTAGCTTTCTGCAGAACTGTTCAGCTCTGCTGCCAATGCTGTGAAAGTGGCATAACCAACACTCATTAAGGAGTACGGCTTTATCTACTAAAAGGCTGCAGTCACGAACAGGCCCCTTTGCTAACAGAAAAAAAAAAAAATGTGACTGTTTTCTGTATCATCTGTACATTTCTAAATAAAAATCTCTGGTCTATAATTTGCCATATATTTCTTTTCATTTTGTATAGGGTTTATTGACCTTTTGCTACAGATAATTTTATTTAATATTTCTGCTACTAGATAACTATCTTATATTATCAATATATTTTTCTTTTGCAACTGACCCCTTACCTTCTAATATATAATTCTATTTCTGTTACATTAGCTTTCCGTAAACCTAGTACAAATCGACTGTTTCTTCAAGTTCTTATACATTTTCTTGCCTTGGTCTCTGCTTGTATGGAGTATCTTTTACTGCTGCATGTGCTACATGGCTTGGGTTCAGGAAGCCTGGCTAGGAGTAATGAGGGAATAAAGGAAAGGCACACTGACACACATACAACAAAGTTGGGGTCATATAGGGGTCTCTAACCCATACTACTGCAACCTGGAACCTCAGTGTGTTTATTAGGTGTAGCACAGGCAGAGGGTTAGCTAGTCTCCTAGAAGTTCTCTGCAATCCAACAGTCTCAGGCTGTAAACATCTGGAAGGAGGAAACTGTATCTGCTAGTCTTTACACAGGGACAAATGGTTCATAAACACTCATAGCCATATTCCTAAGGAAAGCTTTGTTATCCCTTTTGTACATGGCCTGTGTGGTTAATATTTGGTCAATTTGTCATGGGACAATTGGTCTCAGAGTCTTCATTAGGCTATGCTTATATCAAAATACACATTTCCGCAGAACTCCATTCACTGAGGACTCTCTCTGTCCCCCTGTGTTTTGCTATTAGCAAGCTGGCATTTTTTCCTTTTGGGAGTTGGTGATCCCAGAGCTCCCATTTGGAGCTCTAAGTTTGACAACAGTACCCAGTACCTGCCCTTTGCTCTGCTTGCCATCTCTGAAACCAGATCACTCTCTGTGCTTCAGCACTTAGTCCTCATGGAGTAAGGGTAAGTCTTGGGACTGAGGTGAGATGGAGAATTGGGGACTTAATTTCTCTTAGTAATACTTTTGGCCACACCCTGTGTAGAACGTCTGTCTTCAGAGGTACCAGGTGCTTTTAGTGTTTTGTCTTCCAATAATTCTATGGTAGTCAATATGTCTTTATTTCTTTATATCCCGTCTAAGGAGTGCTCTTGCTGTGTGTCACATACTTTCTTACATAATGGTGAATTAACCATCTAAGTCTAAAAGCGTTCTAATTTTTGTCACTATTTCTTCTTTGACACATGAAAACTTAGTATGTTTGAACTCTTCAGAATTGATGACCATTTTGGTATCACTTTGGAATATGGTTTTATTCTTATGACTTGATATAAGATAACTTCGAATAATATTTGTTTTATGGTCATATACATACCTAATTTTTGTAGGTGTCCTCTATTTACTTGACAATTTTCACATTTATTGATGACAGAGTGTTTGTAAACCATCTGTGATTAATTGTATTAGTTATGAGATTTGAATACTCTATAGCTCACTAAATAGTTGCATGTCTGCTCAGCCAATTACTAGTTTAAGTATTATGGATTTGTTGGCTTTTTGCTTGTGGTATGGTTAATTCTCATTCAGAGAGAGAGAGAGAGAGAGAGAGAGAGAGAGAGAGAGAGAGAGAGAGATTGGTTGACTGACGGGCAGATATTGTAGTCTGGGTGACAGCTGGGATTTCTATGTTCTTGTTTCCCAGAACAGTGACTTTGGCCGGGAACATGTGAATAGTGGTAATAGGGACAATCTTATTAAGGAAGAGAGGACTTGGCACCTGGAGAGATGGCTCACGCTTAAGAGTGCTTACTGCTTTTCCAGAGATTTCAAGCTGGATTCTCAGAACCCATGGTGTGAGGCTGCTCACAAATACCTGTAACTCCAGCTTTACTGGATCTGATACCCTCTTCTGGCCTCTGTGAGCACCTACATTCATACACACAACCACACATAGACAAACACACCTGCCTGTTTTTAATATAAATAAGCCTCCAAAGTAAGAAAGAGGAGGAGAAGGAGAAAAGAGCACTTAACAAGCAAGGATGTAGGCCAAAGAGCTAAGAAACAAGATTAGAAGGTAAAAGGTTCAGTTTACCTTAATCTGAAGTGATGGCCGATCAGTGTTTTTCTGGTCTCATCCTTTTTTTTTTCCTTTTCTTTTACATTTCATCTGTTTTGTTTTGTTTTGTCTTGTTTTTTTCCAAACAGTTGTCTTTACTTTTTTCTTTACATTTTCAAACATCCTGCTTTGGGGGGTCTTGTAATTCCTGGACCTGAATATGTGTGCCTTTTACCAATCCTGAACCCATATGCATACATTTTTCTCTTTCTTTTGCCTGTGCCACTTTATCATGTCTCTTTTTAGTCAACTTTTAATGAGATGCATTTAGAGCTTTATTTCTTTCCACTTTATATCTTGCTAATATTTTATATTTGTTCTGTATTCTTAATTCTGGATTTCTTCAGCTCTTTCTTATCTATAGCCTATTAATTATTCTTGCAATAACATTTATTATTCAATTGAACCTGAGAGATATATATTCAAATTCAACTGCATTTTTTAAGTTAGTGAATAGAGTTTTGTTGTTCTCTTATACTTAAAAAATCTTGCTTAAATACATAAAAATACTTTGTAGCTTACCAGAGTTGTATAATCTAAAATCCTTTGTGGTCTTCTTATTCAGCTTTTTTTTGGGGGGGTGGGGCTGATCATTCCTCTGAGTGTTCATGGTTTGCTCTGTCATTATCTATGTGTCTCTGGTCCTGTCCTTTTAAGCGTAAGGTAACTCAGAACATGAAAGCCAGGAGGAGCCATATTAGAAGAGACTGGTCACTTCCTAACTTAAAAGAGATAGAGAGTTTTAGACAGGCCAGGGAAGATAGATATCTTTCCTTGGAACTCCCACAGTGTCCTGGTTAGTCAAACTTGGCTCCAGTTCTTACTTCCCACCACTTTCTCAAAATGACAGCATATTGAAATCCATTAAGGGTCTCATCCACTGATTGTGTTAGAGTCTTTAGGATACAACCTTCTCCCCCAAACCCACCAGCTAGCAAAGAATCCCCCAATACACCAGCCTATGGGGAACGGTTGACTTTCAATCTACAACAACAAGAGGTAACAAATAGCCTCTGACTTATAAAGTTCATTACTTTCAAGCAAATAAGAAATTGATCAAACGTCAGAAACTCTGGGGTTGGAATCTAAGGGTCTATAGGTCTCAAAACTTTTGCAGGTGATTCTAACTTGCAAGGTAGAATAATATGAATGAAATGAATGATATGAATGAATTTACTATATAATGCGTATATAGTGAGATCATTAGCTAATGATTTTTTTTTAAATATAAGAATTCTCGTCCTTCTTATTTTATTCTTATCACCAATTGCTGCCTTGCTTAATGTGTGAGTAGCATTTTCTGGCCATTGCACTGAGTGAGAATATTAGGGGATATGGGATCTTGCAGCAGACATATGAGCCTTTACAGTAAAAGCAATCTGAAACTTCAGTCCCAATTTTACCATTTACAGGCCTGGAGATTTTTTTCATGAGATAAAGACAAAAAACCTGGATATTATTAGTTTAATTTTCACATTGATTTAAATTGAGTTGAAATGTACAACTTTTGTTCAAGAATGTAATACTGAACTAATATAAAATATTTAAAATACTTGAGAAAAATATTAATCACATGTTAGTTAATGTAATAAATGTTAGTAATTCATAAACATTCCACTTACTTTCCACCTTTTAATTTCAGCTTTGTGGGTTTGTATCATTTCGTTATTAGCTTTCTCCCTTTATTGGTAATCTAGCTCCACATATATACAATACATATTCCATGTTCACTGGAAATGGACTTGACACTCAAAATCTCAAAAGAAAAAAAGGGATTATGCCTTGTGCAGTTTGAGGGCCATTTGTCCCCTTGATATTGATTTTTTTAAATCAGATAGTAGCCAAGACCTTGGGAAAAGTAATTGAACTGACAACCAGCAGATCTAAGTTATTAATAATGGAGCAGCCTTGGACATTCTTGATGACTTAATGTAATGACAGAATGGAGGTCTGAAATGTCTGGAGTTGGGGTCAAAGTCTGGGTCTCTAAAAAGAAACAAAAATACAAGTTATTTTAGTGAACTCATTTCATGGAATAAAGCCATTTATAATAGTTCCAAATACAAAGACGGTGGTCTTCGTTTTTAATAAAACACTGTTTTGAAAGTTTAAAACTTGCTATCATATTTTGTTTCCTCCTTAATTAAAAAAACCTGATTTACCTATAGCTATATTATCTTAGAACATCAATAAACAACTCCTCAAAGGTAAAATTATTGCTGTCTTATCTTTTTAACCCCCTGGATTTAAATGTAAGTTCTACCATCTATGAGTTGTGTGACTTTAAACAAGTCTAGTAGACTCTTAAGAGATTCAGTTCCCATATCTGTAAAATTGAGAAATAATTGTTTTAATTATAGTTATGAAAGAATATATAAGATCTTTTATGTAAAATTTATATAACACTCGATATGTAAATAACTGTTGAATAAAGTATCCCATGATTTTTTTTTTTTGTTTTATCTTTTCACCGTAAGTGTAGAGAAAGACTAGACAATGGTAATCTCTCAGAACATTTTTCTTTCCTCCTTCTATTCTAGTTGCTTAAGCCTTAGTCTTCAGGTGTCATGGAATAGTTCAGTGGTAACAGATGGATTTCAGTACATTTCATCTTTTGTTCGAAATCTCTTGTGTCTCCTTATGTAATTGTGTTCACTAAGACAAATATATCTAGAACATTCCACTCCATTCCAATATTGGAAGGGTAAAACAACAAGAGGAGCTGACTTACTCAAGCCCCTGTAGTTGTGCAATGCATGCTGATTTTCAGGTTGAGCCTCACACCTGATCCTGAACACAGAGTATAGCACAGAGGAGGTACAGAAGTGGAAAGGTGTCTCTACGTCTAGTCAAAGAATTTCCAAGTAGTTGGAAGATATTTTTGTTGTAATTTTGTACCGAGTATCTTTTGTCTCATTAACATCAAAAGTCTACCTTTACCCTAATAATAGTATTGATTTTCAGGAAAATTATAAGTTTTTCTACAGAAGAATGGAAAAATAGTAGCTAAATAAAGGATTCAATAATCCTTTCTTAGTGAAAGTCTAGAGACTATACATACATCAACTCCTTTAGTTCCCATCAGAAACCCACTTAGGTAGATTCATTTACTACCATTTATCAACATGGGCATCATTATTAACTCATAATACAAGGTTGAAAAAGCATAAAGTGTTAGTGTTAGAAATAAATATCAGGTTTTCAGGGCTTCAAAACTAATCAAGTGGAAGTCAATTGTAGTAATTAATTATAAAAGAATAAGATCTGTACGCTGACCAACTTACCCAGCACAAACAAGTTACAATTCCTGATCACCATTGCACTGTGGGCTGCTAGTCTGTGAGGCTTCCTTTAACCTCATTTATGATTTTCTCTCTTAATTATCAAAAAATGGTAATTTACATAGCAAGAGTTCAGATAAATTTTGGTTTCTTTTACAGAGGGTCATTTTCAACATCGTTAACTTCAGTAAAACCAAGAGTCTTTACAGAGATGGGATGGCACCAATGGTGAAATCTACCAGCAGGCCAAAATGGTAAGTGACCCATGTGATGTGATCCATATCTGAGCAGAAAATCTGACTCATTGCTTAAGTTTACCTTTTACATTGTTGGGGCATAACTTCTTTATAGCTGAGGATTATGAATCAGAAGAGTTTCTAGATGGCTATTATCTGGGCTTAATGTAGTGTGCTTTCAGAATATTGGGAACTTGGTCCCATGCTGTAGAAACAAACTTTTGTTGTGGGAGTAGTTATGGTGTGATGTGTGCTAAAGTTCTTGTCTTATTTTAATGTATTATCATTGGAAATATACTTAAAATTGAACCTCCACCCACTCCTCATCCTTTGGTCTACTTTAGATATAGATGATGTATAGGAAGACATTGGAAACTATAGTTTAGCCCAACCTATAATCTGTGGGCCACATATATCCCAGAATAGCTGTGAATGTAGCCAAGCACATTTGTAGATGACAATGTCATGTCATAAAAATGGTTGGACACTCTGGATGTATTTCTGTTCTTTTTTTCTTTTCTTCACGTGCGCTCGCACACACACGTGCGTGTTGGTATTTTCTATAGACATTGTATTTGTATGGATGTTAAGAGTTCTATTTATCCATCACTATATAAAGAGGAGAGGAGTTAGACACGACTGCCCACTAATTGCAATGATGATGAGACCAGTAGTAATAATAATAGCTACACTAATTACTGAGACCTCATTTTTTTCGCAAACATTTTCCCTTTATAGTTAACATTTTCATACTTTGTAAGAAATATTTTTAAATTAACAAAAACTGGGAAAGGTTGATTGGAAAAGTTGAAGCTAGAGAAAATTAAGTATTCTCAAAGTCATAAAAACTAAGGGGAAGACCTAGTTATTTATGTATTGCCTTCCAGGGCCTTGAAACTGCTTTATCCCATCTTCTGTCTATTCATTTATTCATTAAACCAACATTTGTTGAGAATGACAAAATGAGATTTTAAAATTCAGAAACCAAGTATTAGTCCTCAGTCACATAGTAGGTGTTAAGCAAATGTTTTTACGAATGAACTGAATTCCTTATGAGAATTTATATGTAATGCACCTGGCACTTGCTAAATGCTCAACAAATGTCATCTATTATTAATAACATGTAAAATGCAATACAAATGCAAGGAATTGTTAATATTATTCTAGCTTTGATCCTTGTTCAAATTTTAATGACTAGTGAGATGATAGTCTCCAAATGTCTGTATTTATAGAAAACTAGCATTTCATTAATATTGAATTTTTCTTTTATCTACAAATTATACTGGGTAATTTTCTATAAATGCTAGCTTGAAAAACTCAGGTTTGTAAAATGCAGATATTTGATAACAGTTATAAAAACTCTTTATTAAATGGTAAAATATCTCTCTGGTCATGTTTTTTACATTATTGCATCAAATCAATTAAACAGCTGAACTTTTGATCTCTGTCAATAAAGTCTGAGCAAAGGGCAAGGCTTCACTGTGAGTTTCTCAATCCAACCCAAGAAGACAATAATATAGGCAGGCACGTGTGTCAGTGAATACTTCAAGTCAATTAAATGATATCACTGTTTCTGTTCATAGGAACCTTTGAAGTACAGTAAAATCATGCAGTTTTCCAAGTTCTATGTTAAGATCCTATGCAATAAACTATCTAATTTCTATTTACCTTTTCAAATGTTAGCTTTGGATGTTCTCTCTCTCTCTCTTTCTCTCTCTCTCTCTTTTCGTGCGTGCGCGCGCGCACTCGCTCTCTCCCATCTCTCTTTTTCTCTCTCTTTCTCCTCTGTCTTTCTTCCTCCTCTCCCTCCTTCCTTCCTTCCTTTCTTTCTTTCCTTCCTTCCTTCTTTCTTTCTTCTTCTTCCTCTTCCTCTTCTGCTTCCTCTTCTTCCCCTTCCCCTTCTCCTTCCCACTCTCCTCCCCCCCTCCTCTTTTTCTTCCTCCTCATGCTCTTCCTCCTCCTTCCTTCTGTCCCTTTCACATCCCCAAACCTTTCAATCTCTCAAATCCTACAGGTACAACTATTTCATTTTGGTGCCTGTTCCGTATCTTGTCACTTAGGCTCTCTCCCCCACTTCTCTTTCCTCTTAACAAGATTTTGAAATATTATTGAGTCCTTGCACTCGTATTATAATACATGAAAATTAAGTTAGTGCTTATATCCAATGTTTGTAGGCCTTAGCGACAGCAATGAATAATATCCAGTGATTCCATTTTTTAGTATGAAGAGCCTGAAATTTTAGCAAAGGATAACTTAGCAAACCAGTGTATATCAAGTTCCTTAATTCACTGCCTGGAACTTGAATATGAAACTTTTCACATCGTCATAATTCCCCTATCCCCCAATCTAGATGTCTATATATTTATTACTCAGGATTTTATTGAGCATTATAATGTTCTGTACACTGTGTTAAATGTTAAGGTGCAGAATGGACATGAATATGCAAAGTAAACTTTCATAGAAATTTTAATAAATAATCTCAACAGGTCCTAACCATTCCTCTAATTGCCAATATTGTATATTGAGCATCTTTATTGTTCCCTTTCCTGTTATTTCCATGGATATTCCTTCTGTCAGTTATGTAGATTGCACCCTACTTCCCAGGAGGTATTATCTCAAGTTTCCCAGTAGCCATGAGCATTGCCTGTCAAAACATTACATCTCACTTACTTCAAGAAATTCAGCACATTTCAGGCTTCTAGAAAAATAGCTCAATTCAAGCCTGGCAAATAGCTTGCAGAATCCCATAGTAGAGTATCTTCTTCATTGCTTGCTTAATTCTACTTTTCCCAGTACTAAGACAGGAATAATAATTAACATTTTCTTGCCTGGGATTTCTCTACTTTTTGTATATCAAATAGATTATGAGCTTGGGGAGAAAATTCTGTCTCAGGATAGATGTTAAGGTTTTATATTTATCTGGACCTTTACCCTCAGAAATAGTGAAAAAGAGTATGTCTTCACTTTTCAGAGTAAAACATTCTTGATGTGTCTCATAAGGATCCATAAATGATTCCTAGACTTTTGGGTTTTAGCATGAAGTTGGAAATCTGCTAGTTATAGAAAGCAAATGAACAAAAGACACATCTAAGAACACATTTTGCAAATATATGGCCACTCAATGCTTTCCTGTTTTAATGAGATAAAGGAAAAATATCTGGTAGCAAATTGCAAGGGTGTAAGAAATTCTCAGGCTATTTTAGTGTATTCTAATTAATTCTGTTATACAGTAGCCCTCTTAATGACAATGGTTAGAATCTGTAACAGTAGGATTTTTAAATCACAACTAATCAATATTCCCTGGTGGTGCCAGAAGATAGTTTACTATGTGTGAACACTATTGAAAACCTACATTTCTAGACAGCTGTGATCTATATATTTGCAAATATCAAAATTGAGGTAAAAGAAGTTAATGGTGATACCAGCTCATGACCCAAGTGTATTTTTCCAACCATATTTAATGTATGGGGAAGGTGGTAGATGGGAACAGAAGAAGAAGAAGAGGAGGAGGAGGAGGAGGAAGAAGAAGAAGGAAGAGGAGGAGGAGGAGGAAGAAGAAAAAGAAGAAGAAGGAGGAGGAGGAGGAGGAGGAAGAGGAGAAGAAGAAGAAGAAGAAGAAGAAGAAGAAGAAGAGGAGGAGGAGGAGGAGGAGGAGGAGGAGGAGGAGGAGGAGGAGGAGGAAGTGTGTTGTTGTATTGTCTTTTGTTGTTCTGAAATACCTTCTCTGATTACCCTTTCCAATAAAATAGACTAAGAAGATTGGAATGAACTTTAAAGTAATTTCTACTTAATTCTTTATTGTTGATATACACTGTACTAGATCCTGGGATGATAAATATGAACCTGATCTGATTTTGTTTTTGTTGGTTTGTTTTGATAAAAAGTATGTTCTTAATTATTCACAAAGTATTCCATCATTCAGAGACAAACAGTCTGTGTGGATAAAGTAAAATTCATTGGAATTTTAAGCTTCCATCACAGATAACCACTAATTTTATCTATCCTTCCAGATTCTATTTGTTTGTTCTTGAAATATATGGCTCCTTCTAATTATGCTCTTCCATTTGAGCATTTAAAAAACATCCCTGTGAACTAATAAATAAAATATAGTTCAAAACCTTTTTCAAGTGATTTTAGAGCCACAAAAGATTGGCAAAAATATTCTACCTTGTTATATATGCCCCTACATGTAACCAGAGCTCCCTTGGGCCCATCAGGTTTGGGCACAGGTACCTTGTTCTTAATTTTCAGGTGGTATATCCAGCCATTTTGTCCATCACAACACAAGGAACTGTATTAAACGGTCAAAGCGTTAGGAAGGTTGAAAACCACTGCTGTAAATCTAACCTCTGTGGTCCTATGGATTGTAGCTTGATTACCATTGACTTAGTAGCTTATATCCATATGTAAGTGAATACATACCATATTTGTCTTTTTGGATCTGGGTTACTCACTCAAGATGATTTTCTATAGTGCCACCCATTTACCTCTGAATTTCATGATTTCATTTTTTTTTCTGTTATGTCTCCCTTTTCTTTATTTTTTTATCTTTAATCTTTTATTTACAGTCCAGTCTTTATCCCTCTCCCATTCTGCCCTCTGACAGTTCCTCATCCCATTCCTCTTCCCTTGTCTCCAAGAGAATGTCCCCTTACACCACCCCCACCTCACCAGACCTCCCCACTTCTTAGGGCCTCAAGTCTCCTAAGGGATAGGTACATCTTCCCTCATTGAGGCCAGAAGAGGCAGTCCTCTGCTGTATATGTGTTGGGAGCCTCAGACCAGCTAGTGCATACTGCCTGGTTGGTGGCTCAGCATCTGAGATATCTCGAGAGTCCAGGTTAGTTGAGACTGCTGGTCTTCCTGTGGGGTTGCCCTCCTCCTCAACTTCTTCCATCCTTTCCCTAACTCAGCCACAGGAGTCCCAGACTTCAGTCCATTGGTTGGATGTAAGTATCTGCTTCTGTTTTTGTTTTTGTTTTTGAATTGCTAATTAGGAAACATTAGAAGTACATAAAGAATGATATGGGATTAAGGAGAAGAAACAAATAGATGTTAATAGAGAGGACCTTATAGATTAATTGATATACTCTGAGAAGTTGGTATTTCAGCTGGGTATAATTGCATGGGACATGATTAAAATTAAATTGGGCTACTAGTGGAGAAAGTAACAATGGACCATGCATGCTTTTACATCCCACAGGGAAGTATCATTTATTCTGAAAGCTGAACTATAAATAGTAGGTGGAGATATATGTTAAGTAGTAAAATATATTTAAACCCTAAAAATGAAAGATAACATTACCTTTGATGCACCAAAACAATACAATTGAAACCTGAAAGTATGAGAAGACAGCACTTGGAGAGTTACGCAGGAATAAAATTGAGACAGGCTTCATGAGGCAGGCTAAGGACTTGTACTCCATCCTACTGGCCCTGGACAGAAATACGGGAAGTCAGTGGTCACAAATCACAGTGTAATTATCATTTTAGGAAAATCAGTCTTACTGAATAGAGAATATATTAAGGATAAACAAGATGAACAGGTACTGGTAGCAGTGCACTAGCAGATGCCAGGAGAGGGCTTCAGGTGCCTTGGATCTGGAATGAAAACAACTGTGTGGTGGGAAGGTTGTTGTGCAGGTATTGGGGTTAGAACTCCAGTCCTCATGATAGAACAGCATGTGTTCTTAACCACTGAACTATGCTCCAGCCCTACAACTTTATAACATCACACACTTGGTTCTAGGCATTTAGATTTCTCATATTTTAAGAAATAACATTGTACAGATTTCAGCTGTGTTAAACCAATTTTTATTATTATCTCCTAAGCTAGAAACTACAGTTAGTGAATGTAAGATCCTGCTACATACAGTAAAGACATGTGTCCTTGATTTAACATGGTAGCCATCAGCTTAGTATTATATCAGAACTGCAATATGCAGAGCATTAAGAATGAAGTGCTGGAGGTAACACTCTATTATAGAGTAGTACAGAGCTTCCTGAGCTTCTTGAGGTTCATTTCCTGGGATTGAAAAAAAAAAAAAGACAGACATATGCACTCTGAAAGGATGCTGTGGTTGTCTTTTTCTTTCATTTAATTTTGCATTTCAAGAATATTAATTTACTGCAAAAAAAAAAACAAATTTCAAAATTAAGTACTAATATATAAAAAGAAAAAAAACATTGCAGACTTCTCATTTTTAGGAGGTGAACTAGCAGCTCCATCAGATGACAGAGTGAAACCTAGAAAATCATGGGCTAAAATAGGACTTTTTAATGAATCCATGATCTCTGGTATTTATTCTCATAGAAACCAGACTAATACAAGCAGAATGTTGAGGAAGAAGGGGACAGGGATGACCACAGTAATGCAGCCTGAATGACCTTTGTGCTGACCTTATGCATCCTGAGTCTCATTGAGGTTACATATGACACAATGATGATAGAGCCACATACAGAGCTGTGTAAATATCCTGATGTATGTTTCCTGGTTTTGCTGGTTGGCTGTGCATGGGAGGGAGGAGACCATGAGGACTTGTAGAACTGGTGATAACATACAGGACACACCCATACTGCTTTGTAAATTCCTGAGGGTCAGTGTTATGCCAAAAGCTGTTTAGAGCTGAGATTGTTTCAGCTAACTTGTTTTTTTTTTTCCCACAAAATTACAGAATATTTGAAAACTAATAAAAATCTCAGAAGGATCTGTGACTTCCTAGAGATTAAATGACAGATAGAAAGAACCACTTTAAAGCCATAAGTCTAACAAAAGGACATTTCAACAATAATAAACTCATTTTCCAGAGGAAAAGCAGGATAGTTGTGTGAAAGAAACAGTCAGGTCTGCACTACTTCTCAGGCCTTATGGGTCCTGTATGAAGTTACCTGACCATTCCGCACACAGAGCACAGCAAGGTTGTCTATCCTCGATTAGTCTCATGCTGCAGACAGGGGAGATCTTGCACAGGGCAAAGAAACCCAAGGAAGGTATAGACTGTCATTTCCTATTTCTACCAGGGTGATCAGAGCCCACATTTGTCACCACAATTCTAGCAAGGAGCAAAGTTACAGATATGAAAACCAAGGCTCCGAAAAGTATGTCAGTTATTCAGGGGCAGAAGCAGGACTATGTTATGTCTCTCTGACTCTTAGCCATACGGTTTGCATTTTCCCCTCCTAATTTGTAGGATCACTGTCATGAGTATTCAATGCACAGACCAGGTTGCGTCTTCCCAGAATGTCAGATTTATTGAATAATGTACATGATACACCAATTTCATTGGCTATAATTTATGAAGTAATACTATTTTTGATTGATAATATGGCCTTTGGCAGTGACTGCTTTTTGTTTGTTTTGTTTTGTTTGTTTGCTTGCTTGGTATACAAATCTTAACACTAACTTTCATACCAACTTCACACAATGATATATGTTGCAGAATGGCAGTGAAAGGGTTAAAGAGGCTGTAGGGTTCAGAGTGACTGTATAATATTCTATTATATATGTTTATCATATTTTATTCAGTTGTCAGCTGAATGTATAATGGTCTTGATAGGCACTTGTGTGTATATACGTTTTTGTATGCACATATCTTGACATTTATCTCAGGTGTACAATTTTTGTACTGTGCTGCATAATAAGCTTGCTCCTTTAAGAAAACATTCTACTGTTTTTTCAAGTGGCTACAACATTTTATATTCCCAACCAATATCAAATCTTTTTGACTCTTATATTTTGTACCCATGTGTGAGTGTATGTGTGTGTATGAAAGACAGACAGACAGATATACAGGCAGACAGACAGGCAGACACACTGACTGACTGACTGACTGACTGATTGATGGAGGCAGAGAGAAGGAGGAGGCAAGAAACATGTGAGGGGATGAGTTTTATGCATGGTATGTGTAGATACATGTAATTATGAATAACTATGAATCATATCATTTATATATGTATACCTGTGCCTCTTTCACAACTCAATCCAAGTACTTCAATCTCCATTTTCCTAGTGAGTTTTTCTGGCCTATCTGAGACAGACCTTGCTTGCTCATAAGCCTGTAGCAAATCCCAAAATCTAGCAGCTACTATGTAGAGACTGCTGAGCAGATTTGGGGCCTCCTGACTTGAGAAAGATGGTGTCCCTAGGAAAAGTGGTCCGGGATAGGTTCAGTCTTGGATTTCAGACTGTCAGGTGAATAGGTAAGCAAAATGTTGGAAGGTTTTGGAAGAAGATGAACTTCTTTCCGAGATATTCCTTTGTTTGCCTATTCTATTCTGGAATCCGTTTCAGAAACCATGTCTTACCACTCATTTGTTGAGCAACTGAGCAACCTATATGACTTTTCCAAGCTTCTGTTTCCTCAGTTATAAAAACAGAGTTATAAAACACTACAATGCCTCTTAAAGTTTCACAGTAAGAATTCAAGCTGCATGGCACACCATAAGCTTACAACCATAAGAGTTACTGTCTTGGTCTGGTGATGGAGTTCCACCTTCGAAGGCATGAGCTCAGGATTCTGCCTGAAGCATTGCTCCAATCCCCAGCACAAAAAAGAAAAAAAAAAAGATTACCATTAGTTTCTCTCATTTTTCATAAAACCCTACATTAGTTCTTAAGCTTCATGCTTGCCTATGAAAGTTTGCTGTTATAGTCATTTTTAACTTAGTCCCAGAATCTTTAATTTGAGAAACAAACTTAATAAAGATACATGGGTCATAAAAAGTATTGTTTGTGCTTTGGCATGTGATCAAGTATATCAGAAACAATAAAATGATTTCACTTGAACTGCAATAGTCTTTGCTTTAATATTATAGAGGAAGAGAAGGGAGGAAAGATGCTTAAAAAATAAAACAAAACCCTAAGCTCATCAAATAGCACACTGTGAAAATCCAGTAATTTAGAGAAGTAACTGAAATAGATATGATTGTCTCTCACTCACTCTACCGAGAAGAAAAGAAACAATTAAGATGAATGTGTTCGTGAGAACATTATTTTATTTTAATATTTCCATGATATTTACTCCAATTTCATAATGAATAGAATTACTTAGTGCAACTGAAGCTGCAAGATTGGATTTTAAGAGTAAATTGTTGAAGACAAAGGCAGGTCTCTCTTGCTCAGAGTGTAGGGTACATTTTCTTGAAAGAAACAATGAAGACATGATATTGAATATGGGGTGTGTCTGTGGTGCTCAGTGAATCAACAGTGATACAGTCCCCAGAGGATCTAGATTTTGACAAGTTTCTCTTTCCAAACTGGATAGTATAAAAAGATTCCTTCCACACCTCTTCTTAAGATGTTGTGTGGGAGTGCACAGAAGGTGGTAAGAGCAGAGTTAGGAAGGAAGAGGGTAGCATCTTTGAAGTTCCTCCTAAACAACACAACATTTCAGAGCCTAAAATCACCTTAAAGATCACATGGTCTGAACTTTCAGTACACAAATGATTGAAAGGGAGAAAATTGTTTGTTAAGAGACATGGAGCAAGACAGACAGAACCATGTCTGAGATGTTGGTTTCCACTCAGCCAATGCCATTCTTAACAGACTAGCTATAAGAGCAGCATCCATACTGCTGAAGAAAATGTGCAGACAGACAGATCCAGGTAGGAATGACAGGGCGGTAACCTATCTCTAGCCTCACCCCAACCCAACTATTCCCAAGCCTGACACTGTGGGGGTTAGCTACAGTCAAGGATGGCTCAGAGCTGGTTACACTCACTGTCTTTCAGTTCATTTGTATGCTGTTACAACTAAAACAGCCTTCGAAGGTCTGGACCCAAACACTGACAAAGGCTATCTCTGATTTTGATCAAGGAGTCCAGGTGCTCATTCTCATCAGAATTTTATAGGTGACTGATTCTCACCAACCATGTCCCCCACCATACTCTGAAGCTATTTCTGGAGTTTAACATTTGCTGTGAAACATGGCTGGAACCTGAGGGTTTCATATTGTGCTTGCCACCAGTTATTTCTTTTTAGAAGATACTATGTCCAGGTTCTTTGACTAGGCTGGAAGGGCAATGTTTCAAACTGGCTATATTCTCTCTTTCATTCCTTGTCATTTTCTGGAGTTCTTTTGTTCTTGTCCCCTATGTTTACCATAAAGTTAATGAAGTAAAACGATTTTGCTATAGAGAGGCATTTAATAAGTCACAGTGTCTGATTTATAGACTGTATGAGTACAATTGTAATACGCCTGGATTAGTGGTATAGTCAGACTGCTAAGGAAGGAACAGTGTAGTGGTTCTCAACCTTCGTAATGCTATGGCCCTTTAATACAGTTCCTCATGTTGTGGTGATGTGCGACTATAAAATTATGAATTATGCCACTTCATTATTGTAATTCTTCTGCTGTTATGAATCACAATGTAAGATGTGATATGTAGATGGTCTTAAGCAACCCCTGTTTAAGGGTAAGTCAATCCCCAAAGGGATCACAGCCCACAGGTTGAGAACTGCTGTAATAGAGAGACCAGTTCTGAGTAGGTGATTAAGGAATCACTGAAAAGGTGGCATTTGAGTTGGGTCTTAGAGAATGTGTAAAATGTTGCTAACAGAGACAGAGAATCAGGGTGCAGGCAATGAGAACGGCATTGCAAAGGCAGGAGAAAACATGTTATCCTCAGAAAACACAGGCAGTTTGTACCCAACCTAATGCTATATGCCAGAAAATGAGGAAGATAAGCAGAACATGGGTCACAAGGCTGGCATCCATTTACAAACTATTGCTTACTGTGTTTCTAGGTGAAGACAATCTTCTCTTCTTTACAGTGTTCTAGAACTGTTGTAGAACTAATCTAGGTTGATGCTGCCTATCTCCTGTATTACTATAATGACTTTCTAATGGAGATCCCTGTTTTTAATCTTTGTATTGCTATAGTCTATTCTCCATAGCTGCCGGAATGATTCTTTCAACACCAGGCAGGCTATTATGTACCTCTGCTCCCCGCACCACTTCCTACTTTCCTCCTTGCTCAGATTTCCAGCTGTACTGGCCTGGCCTGGCCCTCAAATGTATCAGATATACTTCTGCATTGGAGGCATTATTATGCTGCTTCCTTTCCATGGAGAGGTCAGTTGAGGTATCCACACAGTCAAACTTCTGTGAGCATGCTCAGAATCTCCATAATGGCATGTACCCAAGTCATCATATGCAAAGCATTAAAGCTTTGCTTCTCCAGAGCTCTTGGTCTTCCTTAGTGCCTCTCTACTTTTTGGATTTTGTTTGCTGTCCTTATCAATTAAAATCAATTATTTATTTGCAGTTTATAATTTGTTGTTTATTGTCTGTTTTCTACTATAATATAAGCTCCATAAGTATAGAATCTTTGTTTACTGATAAATTCTAAAAACCTAGAACAGTGCCTGCCATTTAAGTACTAATTAACTTATGACTGCTGCATGACTTCAGTACGTATTTACTGACTACATCTTCTACCTCCATTTGCCTGCAAGTTTCATGATAACTTTGTTGTTAGTAGCTGAAAGGTATCCCACTGTATAGATATAGCACATTTTCTTTATCCATTCTTCAGCTCAAGTACATTTAGTTTGTTTCGAGTTTCTGGCTTTTATGAATAAAGCTACCATGAACATAGTTGAACAAGTGTCCCTGTGGTATAGTGGGGCATCTTTAGGGTACGTGCCTAGGAGTGGCATGGGTCTTGAGATAAAACCATTCCCAGTTTTCTGAGAAACCACCAAATTGATTTCCAAAGTGGTTGTACAAGCTTGCACTCCCACCAGCAATGGAGGAGTGTTCCCCTTGCTCCACATCCTCAGCAGCATGTGCTGTCACTTGAATTTTTATCTTAGCCATTCTGCTCTGTGTAAAATGGAAGCTCAAGGGCATTTTGACTTCCATTTCCCTGATGACTAAGGACAGTGAACATTTCTTTAAGAGCTTCCTAGCCATTCGCAAGTCCTCTGTTGTGAATTCTCTCTTTAGCTCTGTACTCCATTTTTAAATTGTGTTATTTGGCAAAAATACAGGATAGCTAAAACAATCCTGTACCATAAAAAAACCTTCTGGAGAAATCACCATCCCTGATATCAAGCTCTACTACACAGCAATATTAATAAAATTGCATGGTATTCATATAGAAATGGACAGATTGATCAATGGAATTGAATATAAGACCCTGAAATAAACCCAGATACCTACAGACTACTGATTTTTACTAAGAAAGCATAACAATACAATGGAAAAAATAATATGGGTCTAATTGGATGTCTGTATGTAGAAGAATATATATATGTATGTATATATTCCTGCACACAATTCAAGTCCAAGTGGATTAAAGGCTTTGACATAAAACCAGATGCACTAAATCTAATCAAAGAGAAAATGGAGAATAACCTTGATCTTGTTGATACAGGAACAACTTCCTGAACGGATACCAATGGCTCAGGCTCTAAGATCAACACTCGTCTAATGGGACCTCATGAAACTGAAAAGCTTCTGTAAGGCAAAAGGCATCATCAATAGGATAAAATGGCAGCCTGAAGATTGTAGGGATCTTTCTAACCCTACATCTTACAGAGGGCGAATATCCAAAATATATAAAGAAATCAAGAAGTTAGACAACAAACTAAATCAGCAGTTTTAGTATGAGATTAGAATTGAATTTTGGTAATGTATTGTCTTTTGTGAGCATTTCAACATTCTGTAATTTAGTTCATTTTGTTTCTGACATGATCTTTCTACATAACTCAGACTGGCCTTTGACTCCTATTCTTCCTTCCTTAGCTTCCAAGTGTTAGGCAGCACCATGTCCAGTTTTGTAGTTTAGTTCATGACTGTCTCCCAGAGACACATAATTTAAAGGTTTTGTCTTTAGTGGGACTCTGTTGCAAGATGGTAGAACCTATGAGAGAGGACCTCATATGTGTTCCTTACATCAGTCATAACAGACCTCTGAAGGAGCCTGGGATTTATTTTCTTCCTGGCTATGACATAAGTGGGTTTGTCCTAATGTGCTCTTACAGTGATTTGCTACCATGCCACAGACCCAAAGCAATGGAGCCAATACTAAATCATGACTGCTTTCTCAAAAATGATGGGCCCCAAATACCTTTGTAAGTTGACTTTCTTACATATTTTACTGTAGTGACAGCAAGCTGAGTAACATACCATGTCATTTATATTTCCATTGATTAATAGGGTTTGTGATGTCAAATATTCCATAATATAGTAAACAATTTAAGAAGTCAACATAATTAAGACATAAATTTTCTCATTTTATGGTATAAGATGTCTTCTGTAATAAGGTTAAGCTATACCAATTTGGGAACTATTTGGATGAATCAGCTTTTACTTTAAAAAAAGGAAAACACATGATGAGAAATTATGGATGCACCAGAGAAAGTGTACTCTGGCAAAAGAATGAAGTATGGCATTTTCAAACAGCTGAGAAGTCAGGTAAGACGTCATTGTGATGACTCACCTGGAAAAGAGTAAGGGTTTGAACCAGAACTGTGGCAGCAGGAATAGTACGGAGGAACTAGATTGATCTGTCTTAGCCACATATAAATTTTGGCTGCCTACTTCATACAGAGAAACACAGATTTATCCATGGTTTTCTACACATAGTCTCTGATTGTCTATCACTTATCTAGCAGTGTTACATGTGCAGAGGATAAAAACGTGAGAAAAATAGTCTTGATGTCTTTGTCAATATAAAATGGATAAAATGGCAGATTGGGCGAAAATGATTTATATAACTCTGATCCGAATTATGAATTTATTAAATGTCATAAGTACTACTGCTAAGTCCTAAAATTCAATTGCTAAGGTCTGAGCACCAAGGTGACACTATTAGAGTGTGGATTTGTGGGGAGGTTAATAGTTTATAATGGGGCTCTCATGAATGGAATTGATGCTGTATTGAAGGTCTTAGGAGCTGCCTTGCACCTTTCACCACCCGAGTATACATGGAGCAGGTGGCATCTGTGAGCCAGGACGTGACCCTTCAAAGGAATCTAGATTTGTCAGTGCTTTGATATTGGCCTTCTTAGCCTCCAAAACTTGGAGGAATAAATTTCTGTTGTTATAAGATTCCCATAAAGGGAATTTTGTTCTAGTATGTTGAATAGGCTAAGAAGCTATGAAGGAGGTGTTCATATTTTAAAGGCAGAAATTTCAATTCAAGGACAGACTCAGTCATGAGGGGGAAATATAAAAGCTTAAGAAGACTGTTATAACCTGGACCCCTGGGAGCTCTCAGAATCTGAGCCACCATTCAAAGAAGATACACAGGCTAGGACCACCCCTCCACCCCCCACTCTGCAGGCATATATGTAGCAGACAGGCAGCTCAGTCTTCGTGGCTGTCCTGTCTGGACACAGTGGGAGAGGATGCACCTAATCTGCCATAGACTTGATGCACCAGCGTGGGGAGATACCCAAGGGGGTCCTACCCTTTCAGAGGAGAAGAGGAAGGGTGAGGGGGGAAGAGATCCAGTGAGGGAGGGACCAGGAGGGGAAGCAGCATTTTGGATTTAAGTGAATAAATAAATAAATTAATTAATTAATTAAAAATATAAGATTGTTGTAATTGTTATTATGTCTGTGTGCCCACATGAACGCATGTGTGTTTGCAAATGTACATATATGTGCAGATGGAGGCCAAAAGTTCACCTTGATTTCTGCTCCTAAAAATGTTGTCTTTTTTCATTAATTAATTTATTTATTTACTTTATATCTGGATTTCAGCTTCCTCTCCCTCGTTTCCGCCCCATCCCTCCCCTCCCCTCATCCCCCTTCCTCCTCTCCTTCTCAGAAAAGGGGAGGCCTGAGGGATATAGAGTCTGAACCTGCCATCTCCGGAAACCAGGCAAGACTTCCAGTGGAGGGTTTGGGACATCGACTCAGCCACAAAAACTTAGACCCACAAATTTACCTACCTACAAGATGTGCAGGAATAAAAAAGATGGAACAGAATTTGAGGGAAAGGTCAACCAATGACTGGCCCAGTTTGAGACCCATGCCGTGAGAGGGAGCCCACTTTTGACACTATCAATGATATTCTGCTATACTTGCAGAAGGCTGGCATAACTGACATCAGAGAGGCTTCAGCCAGCAACTGATGGAAACAGATGCAGAGACCCACAGGTGAACATTAAGTTCATCTTGGGAAATCCTGTGGAAGAATAGGAGGAAGGATTGAAGGAGTGAGAGAGGTCAAGGGCATCACAAGAAAACCTACAGAATCAACTATCCTGGGCCCATATAGGCTCATAGAGACTGAACTGCCAACCAAGAGAGACTGACTTAGGGCCTCTGTACATAGTAGCAGTTGGGTCTTCATGTGGGATTCCTACAGGGGACTACATTGCCTGCCTTGGGATCCCTTTCCCATCTTATTTTCTGAGACTGGATTTCTTACTAGGACCTAGAGCTCACCAATTAGGCTGGGTAGCTGGCCAGTGACCCTGAGGATTCTCCTGTCTCTGCAACTCCATCTAGCATTATAAACATGCACCAACACAGTGAGCCTTTTGTGTGGGTGCTAGAGTTGAAGTCAGGTCTTGGTGCTTGCAAATCAAGCACTTAATTTACAGAGCTAACTCCTCAGCTCCAGTTATGTAGATTATTTTTGGAACTCTAGCAAAGAATAGATCTATTTATAGAGACAAGATAAAATAATAAATAAGTAATGCTAAATGAGATATAGCTTTAAAATGAGGCAAGGGTATGATATGTCCACTTTTTACAGAAGAATCTGTGGAATATCCAGGTAAAAGAGTCCAGTTGGTATTTGTATCTATATCTATAGATATCAGGAAAAAATATTAGGGAAAGATATAGAGATTTACTGTTATTAACACGGATAATGGTTCAGGCCACCTCCAGAGATGTAGAAAAAAAGAGATGAGACTTAGCCTGCCTTCCATAGCAGCTCCTACTGGCATAATTATGGATCATATTATTAAATCTTCAGTGTAGTTCATAACGGATAAAAGTAGTTTTGTATAATTTCCCAGTATCTATATCTCTGTGTGCCTTGATCCTTTTATTATAAACATTTGTTCCAGTTAAGAATTATAGGCACTTGTTTTGTCAGGCATTCAGTACTTTGCATCTAATCTCACCATATATTAAGACGAGAAATATTACATCGGAGATGTTTGGCATCATTAGACTGCTTTTACTGATTATTTGCATGAAAAATATGAAAAATAAAAAGTAAGAACCCTATTATCTCTTGAACCTGGACATTACTTCTAGCTCTCCTTATGTCTTACAAAGACACTTGTGCTACTAACTTTTTCTGAGCTTTGGTTTTCTTGTTTCTAAACTACTGTTAAGGTCAGCTTGGGAATTCTAATGAGGCTCTAACTGTAACAACGCATACAACAAAATTGTCAACATATAGCTGAGCAGTTTGGTAGTTCTCAGTGAATCTGATCCTTGGGATGGTGAAAATATTTATACACATACTTCTATGGCTGTCTCTCAGAGACACTGGTTTCAGATTGGTTGGCAGCAAACTGAATGAATCTATAAGAACTCTCCACACAGGGTCTGCCACAGAATTTATCCTGTGTTATTTAAATTGTAAAACGGAGAGAAATTGAGTCTTTGGGTGTTAATCAATAACTTGACAGAATATAGACTCACCTGGGAAATGAGCCACTGGGAATACCTCTGAAAGGATATATTTTAAAAATTATTTACATTCAAATTTATTTATTTATTTACATTCAAAATGTCTCCCCCTTTCCTTGCTCCCCTTCACCTGATCCCCTCTCCCTTTTGTCTCTGAGAGGGAGCTCCCCCTACCCACCTATACCCCTTACCCCCAACCTTCAACTCACATCTCTCCTATCCCCGCTTTCCTAGGGCATCAAGTCTCTTCAGAATTAGGCACAGTCTCTCCTACGAGGCCAGACAAGGCAGTCCTCTGCTACATATGTGCTGGGGCCCACAGACCAGCTCATGTGTGTTCTTTGATTGGTGGCTTAGTATCTGGGAGATCTCAGAGGTCCCGATTACTTGATACTTTTGTTCTTCCTTTTGGGGTTGTCATCCCCTTCAGCCCCTTCAGTCCTTCCCCTAACTCTTACATATGGGTCCCCAACCTCAGTCCAATGGTTGACTGTGAGTATCTGCATCTGTCTCAGTTCGGCTGCCAGTAGATCCTCTCAGAGGATAGCCACGTTAAGCTCCTGTCTGTAAGCACAACATGACATCAGTAATAGTGTCAGGGTTTGGTGTCCACCAATGGGATGGTTCCAAAGTTGGGCCAGTTACTGTACTGCCTTTTCTTCAAGCTCTACTCCATTTTTGTCTCTACATTTCATTTAGACAGGACCAATTCTGGGTCAAAACTTTTGAAGGTAGGTTGGTAACCCCATCATGAAGGGATATCTTGAAAACAGTAATTGATGTGAGAAGAGCCATCTTAATTGTTTCTAGGACCATTTTCTGGTCTTGGAATCTGAGGATGAATAACATGAAGAAAGACAGAGGCACTAGTATGCATTCATTTATCTCTCTCTACTTCTTGACTTTGGATGCAATCTGGCCAGAGGCTTCTGAAGCTGCCTTCACATTCCTGCCATTATAGACTATACCCTTGGATTATGATCCAGAATAAACACTTGCTTCCTTAACTTGCTTTGGTTATATTATTTTATCACAACAATAGAAAAAAAAACTGATATGGTAGTACTGAGGTCCAGAGCCATGTGTTTTGTTTTTGTGGGATTTTTTGTTTGTTTGTTTGTGTTTTGTTTTGGTGTGTGTGTGTGTGTGTGTGTGTATGTATGTGTGTGTGTATGAGATTAGGCCTGAAGTTTGACTTCTTAAGCTTATTCGCTCCAACTTCTTCCCATTGCTTTTCAGTTATTCTGACGGATGAAATTCCTTAAATATATACATGATCACTTGGAAGAATTAGTCTCTGGAATGAAGAAGAAAACAATCTAGACTTTACAGGAAAATGTCAATTCAGAACCAGAACTAAGTTGGTTTAGTTAGTGTTTTCTGCATATATAGTATGTAGAAAGCATGCTTACTCCTTTGAGGGCACAGCATATATTATTGCTGTCTTATAGAAATCATTCATAGAAGCTAAATGAAGCTTATGACCACACAATAATTTAATGGCAGAGCTTGTGTCAGAGATAAAAACCATAAAAATACTAGACAGTGGAGGAGCCCAGAAGTGAGAAAAAATATGTTGCATCTTGACTTTTTCAATTACCTTCAGGGAATACTAGTTTTCATTTTTAATCCTGGAATAACTCTGGACAAAATCATGAAAGCAGCATCATTCCTGCCTCACCATGGCAATCCTGTTAGAGCCTACACCTGTTGAACCTCCAGGTCCTCTGGCTCCACACAAAACCTCTTGGAGCATTGTCACCTCTCTGTTTTTTACCACAATGTCTGCAGCCATCATCCTCACCAGTCTATGACTATCAGAATCAATAGGAAGAGATTAAGGGAAAACTAAAATGGGGCTCATCAATAACTGTTTCTAAGCTGTCTAAAGTTATTTGCAATTATATTAAAGAGTACTAATGATCTCATCTGAAAGCAGTCAACAGCTGCTTAGATACAGGGGCTAGGGGCAGTCCAGGGCTGGCTTCCTACATATACAAACTGAGTGGTCACATGGGGTCCTGTGCTTACATTACTGCTCTGCTATTGTCTTCTTGAAAGACTTAATAATTTTTAAACAGGAGCTCTAGGTTTTTTCCCCCACAGGGCACCACAAGTTAGCAAGCCTTGCAAGAAGGCATTTCAAAGGCAAACTAAACTATCAGAGGAACATAACATCTGAAAAGAAGCTAAAATTAAAGAATGGCTGCCCTATGTAAACGATTACAGTTGACAGCAGGTATTCACATGCGTACACCTTTGTGGGAAGTCTTCACACACCCAGTGTAGCCATCTGGCAAGACCAATTTTGTTGTTTGCCTCTTTCTCTTAATTCAACAAGACCCTGGGCTGTTTCTTTTATGCTTTCTTCGCCTTCATCTTTTTGTTCTCCAGTTATTTTGTCATTTATAAATACTCAACCTTCTAGCCTCAAAGTTTATGGTTTTATCATATGGTAGAGTTAGGAGGAGGAAAGGTAGTGGGGGAATGGTGTAATTATATTATGATCTCAAAAAAGAAGACTTTTAGAAGAGATTGACTATCCTAATTTATAACATTTAATTTTTCGTGACAGTAGATTTTCAAGAATCAGTTCTGGATTGGTTAAGTTTAAAAAAAAAACAACTAATATTTAATGTATTGCAAACCAGGTACACCTAACAAGTATGTCCTTCAACAACCCTCACCGATGGAAGGCTGTTCACACATATAGTAGCATATCCATATATAGGTAAGAGTTTTCCTATGCTTCACAGTATCTGTGGGCCTCACTCATTTGAAATTAGAGGTCTTCTTTAAGAAAAGAACACATGATGCCTGTACTGTAGATCTTTGTGAAAATTATACTCTGGACTCTTATTATATACTAATTATAAACTATGCTTTGGGATGACTATTTGGCGAATGTATACTCCTCATTCACTCCTCTATATATTGTAAGAATTATTAAGTCATATAGGTATCTAAAGTTTTCATGTGCGTCAACAAGATTATGTATTTCATTTTTATTGTTTAAAACAATTTTTAAATGTAAATATAAGGATCATATTCTTCCCATCCCCAAGTCCTTCCATATCATCTCCCCTTCCTTACTTATCCTACAGTAAGTTCTTTCTCAAAAACAAAACAAAACAAACAAAACAAAACCTAATACAAGAAAGCAATATAAAATACCACTCAAAGGAATAAAAAGAGACAAAAAAAGGAAACTCACAAAGCTGTGACCAAAATGCTTTCACACATACACAGAGAGAGAGAGAGAGAGAGAGAGAGAGAGAGAGAGAGAGAGAGAGAAAGAAAGAGAGAGAGAAAGAGAGAGAGCGAGCTATGGCATCCATAATATGTTGTTCAACTACTCCTGAACATGAGGCCTGTCCTGAAGTGGAGTGGAGGTATAAATTATATTAACCTTTACTCCAGTGACTAGGTTTTAACTCATTCATTCAGTCATTCAGTCATTCCTTCACTCATTTGTCTCTAAAAAATTATAACTAAATAAGGTACAATAAAACAACAACGACACATTTAGGTTGGGCAGAACAAACAAACAGAAGGAAAAGAGTACAAGAGAAGTCACAAGAATCAGAGACCTACTGGTTCACATACTCAGGGATCCCTTAAAATCACAGATACTTTAAATTGTCTGATCTAAGACATGTCATAGCATTTTATCTATAAGCACCATTAAAAAACCCAAAACTTTACAAAATATGTGTGTATATTTGCTCTTAGACATTTATTGATGACATCTGTCAATTTTCAGATACAGAGCTAGAGCTCATTTAAAGAAATATTTTGTTTCTTTACTCAAGTTAGAAAGCTCTCTATGTTCTGGTAGGCCTACATCCAGCCTGGGTATGCTCTTTGGTTGGTGGTTCAGACCCTGTGAGCCCTAAGGGTCCAGGTTAGTTGACTCTGTTGGTCTTTCTGTGGAGTTCCTATCCCCTTCAGGTCCACAATCCTTCCTATTCTTCCATAAGAGTCCCCAAGCTCCATCCACTCTTTGGCTGTGAGTGTCTGCATCTGTCTGAGTCAGCTGCTGGGTGGAGCCTCTCAGAGGACAGCCATGCTACACCTCTGTCTGCAATCATAACTGAGTATCATTAGTAGTGTCAGGGATTGGTGCTTGCCTATGGGATGGGTCTCAAGTGGGGCTGTTATTGATTGACCAATACCTCAGTTTCTGCTCCATCTCCTGGCCGCACATATCTTGTAGAAAGTATAAATTTTGGTTCAAAAGTTTTGTGGGTGGGTTGGTGTACCTGTTACTCCACCGGAGTTCCAGCCTGGCTATAGGAGGTGACCTCTTCAGGTTACATATCTCCAATGCTGTGAGTCATAGCTAAGGTCACCCCTATTGATTAATGGGTACCTCATTTATCCCAGGTCTCTATCTCATCCTCGACATGCCCCACACATACCCACTCCAGTCAGTTGGAGATCATCTTTCATTTTCATGGCCATCTGTCTATCTCTCCTGTCAATCCCCACACCTGATCCTGACCCCTCCCTCCCATTTCTCTCCCCATTCCCTCTTGCTCTCAGTTTCCTCCCTCCATCTGCCTCTTGTGACTATTTTATTCCCCCTTCTAAGTGAGATTCAAGCATCCTCCCTTCGGCCTTCCTTCTTGTTAGGTTTCCTTGGGTCCATGGAGTTTAGCATGGGTATCCTGCATTTTATGGCTGATATCTACTTATGAGTGAGTACATATCATGAATGTCCTTTTGAAACTGAGTTACCTCACTGTGGATGATATTCTTAATTTCCACTCATTTGCCAGAAAAATTCATTTTGTCTTTGTTTTTAATAGCTGAGTAGTATTCCATTGTATAGATGTACCACATTATTTTATGCATTCTTCAATTGAGAGACATCTAGGTTGTTTCTTCTTTCTGACTGTTATGAATTAATCTTCTATGAACATAGTTGAGCAAGTTTCTTTGAGGGAAGGTATAGAACTTTTTGGATATATGCCTAGGAGTTGTATAGCTGGGTCTTGAGGTAGAAATGTTCCCAGTTTTCTAATTTCCAAATTGATTTCCAAAGTGGTCATGCAACTTTACACTCCCACCAGCAGTGGGGGAGTACTCCCCTTGCTCCACATCCTCACCAGCATGTGCTATCTCTTGAGTTATTGATCTTACCAATCTGATGGATGCAAGGTGGAATCTCAGGGTCATTTAGATTTGTATTTCCCTGATGACTAAGGATATTGAACATTTCTTTAAGTGTTTCTTGGCCATTCGAGGTTCTTCTGCTGAGAATTCTCTGTTTGGCTCTATACCCCATTTTTAACTGGGTTTCTTGGTTTGTTAGAGTTGAACTTCTTGGATTCTTTATATATTTTGGATATTATCCCTCTGTTGGATGTATGGTTAGTGAAGACCTTTTCCCAATGTATAGGTTGCTATTTTGTCCTACTGACAGAGTCCTTTGCCTTACTGAAGTTTTGCAGTTTCAAGAGATCCCATTTATGAATTGTTGATCTTAGATCCTGAGCTATAGGTGTTCTTTTCAGGAAATTGTTTCCAGTGCCAATGCATTCCAGGATATTTCCTACTTTCTCTTCTATGAGATTTAGTGCATCTGGTTTTAGGTTGAGGTTTTTGATCACATTGAACTTAAGTTTTGTGCAGGTTGATAGATATGGATCTATTTGTATCCCTCTACATGTAGACATCCAGTTAGACCAGCACCATTTCAGCATTCGCTGAAGATGCTTTCTTTTTTCTATTGTATGGTTTTGACTTCTTTGTCAAAAACCAAATGTCCATAAGTGTGTGGGTTTATTTCTAGGTCTTTGATTTGATCCCATTTATCAACCTGTCTATTTCTGTATGAATACCATATGATTTTTATCATTATTGTTTGGTAGGGCAGCTTGATGTCAAGGATAGTGATTCCTTCAGAAGTTCTTTTATTGTTCAGGAATGTTTTGGCTATCTTGGGTTTTTTTTTTTTTTTTTTCATATAAAGTTGAGAATTGCTCTTTCAAAGTGTATAAAAAAAAACTGTGTTGTAATTTTGATGGAGATTGCATTGAATTTGTAAATTGCTTTAAATAAAATGGACTTTTTCTCTATTAATCCTACCTATCCATGAGCATGGGAGAACTTTCCTTCTTCTTATTTCTTCTTCAATTTCTTTCTTCATGTACTTGAAATTCTTGTCACACAGATCATTCCCTTATTTGGTTAGGGTTACACCAACATATTTTATATTGTGGCTATTGTAAAGTGTGTTATTTCCCTAATTTTGTTCTTAGCCAATTTATCAATCATATAAAGGAGGGCTACTGATTTCTTTGAGTTAATTTTGTATCTGGCCACTTTGCTGAAGTTGTTTGTGAGCTGTAGGATTTCTCTGGTACAGTTTTTGGGGTCGCTATGTATACTATCATATTACCTGCAAATAGCAATTTTTTGACTTCTTTCTTTCTAATTCATATCCCCTTTATCTCCTTAGTTATCTTATTGCTTTCTGTAGAACTTCAAGTACTATATTAAATAGACACAGAGAGAGTGCACACCCTTGTCTTGTCCCTGATTTTAGTGGAATTGTTTCAACTTTCTCTCCATTTAATTGATGTTGGCTTTTGGCTAGACCTAGGCCTCACTGCACATATGTACTAAATGATCTTCAGCTTATTCTTCATGTGAGTCTTAAACTACTGGATTGGGGGCTATCCCAAAAGCTGTTGCCAGTCTATGGGATACGTTCTGGCTGGGCTGCCTTGTCTGGCCTCAGTGTCAGATTCCAAGGCCCATTCAATATCTTAATGATATTTTCTATGAGTTGTTAGGACTGTTTAATTGTAATCTATTTTCCCCTCATGTGGCATTGATTCATTTTTCTGATCTTGATATTTTTCTGGGAAGTGATAGGCAAGGATAACTCATTTGTGTGCATGTGCATGTAAATGTGTGAGCACGTGTGCATACTGTTATATGTTCCTATGTAGATAAGAGGTTGACATCAAATGTCTTTCTCTATTTTATCCACCTTAATTTTTTGAGCTGGGGTCTTGGTGAATATATGCACATGCAAGAATTATGCTAAGGTCTGTATTGGTATTTTTATAATCTATGGATAGTTATTCTTCTATTTCTAAGAAAAATTAATTTCTAAAGGTTAGTATACTTGTACAATGCAAGGTAGCTGGAAAGGGTTGCACCTAGGATTCAAATAGTTTTTATGATGAAAATTTCTATACTTATCCTACTATGTAATGATGGAAAGAAATTGAACATACATTGAAACAGTAAAACATAGAAATTTTCAGAGACACAGGATGAATTTCAAATACAACAGTGAAAAACTAAGTATAATTCAATTCTTGAGAGATTCATCATTTTGGTTTCCAAGTTCTGGTTCATTTCAGTCCTAAAAACAATGAGTTCTAAACATTAACACCAAAGCCTGTAGCTATTTGAGAATGTGTCTGTGGTTTTGTAATCAAGGTGACCTTCCCACAGTTTATTTTAAAACAGAGCCAATGAACTTTAATAGGTATCTGTGGGCTGGATATTTATTACCAAGCTTGCTTCATGCTGATCTAGTTAAAGCTTTCTCTGCCCTTCTGAAGAAGAAAAAAAAACCTAAAATGTTATGAAGCTATGCTTAGATGATAAGATTTTAAGGCAATTTCCTATCTTCTTATGACCTAAATAGAAATAAGAGGTTTGTGTAATTTGGAAGTGGTAGACTAATAGGTAAAAGGAAATCCTGATGTCTTGCTCTGCCTATGTTAAATGACACCCAAGCTTTCCTGTTGACTGAATAAACCACCCCAAAATAATAACAAAGAAGAGTTAAACACATCAGAAAGTAATTGTTCTCTGGAGCAATCACTTCTACCAGATATCTTGAAGACAGCAAATATCCCATATATTTGGGAACACTGGACATTATTGTATGGATATCTTTTATCGATATATTAAAGCCTTGCCTAAAGGAATGATTTGGGAATTATTTGTCTATGTAAGACTTATATTGATCATGGAGGTTCCTAAAAGGTTTTCACTATATATCTCTCCTAATTTTTTTATACATTTCAGTCATATCAACCCTACCCAAACATACTCCCATGACATATCTCTGCCCTCCCTTCCAACTTCAAGGCTTTTAAAAACTCAGCCTCCAAGTCCTATTAGTGCTGCCCATATGTGTGTCTATGAAGAGTATGGACTGTCATGGGCCACATACCAGTCCCTTCCCAGACAAAAGTGACTCTTCATCTCTCAGCAGTCATCAACTGCCATTAGCTGTTTTCTGGATGACAGTCATTCTGACTAGGGGGAGATGAAATCTCAGTATAGTTTTGATTTGCTTTTTCCCTCATAAGTAAAATATTAAACATTTTTTCACATGTCATTTCACTTCTTTTGAAGTTTTACTACAGAGTTTCCATATTTTAGTTATTTGGCTTATTTCTAGGTACTTTATTTAATTTTTGGTGGCTTCTTCAAGTAAGATTGATTTCCTGATTACTTTTTTCTTATTAAGTTTGCTTTTGCTTTGTGGGATTTGTATCCTGCCATTTTGCTAAAAGTGTCTTTTGGTGAGTCTTAAGGGTCTTTTCAGTGTGAGATATCATCTGCAAATAAGGTTAATTTGATTTCTTTCTTATTTGTATTTATTTCTATTCTTTCTCTTGATTTATTCCTCTTGTTAGTTTAAAACCCTTTGAATAATAGTGGTGAGTTTGAACATTCCTCAACTCCCTGGTTTTAGAGGAAATATTTTGAGTTTCTCCCATTCCATATGAAGTTGATTTTAATTCTATCACAATTAGTCTATTCTGTATTGTTATCCTATTGTTCTGCTTCTTTCTTCAGGGATTTTATCATATATGTATGTTGAATTTTGTCAAATGTATGTTCTAAATCCATTAAGATCATCTGATTTTTTGACTTTTGAGTCTACATATTTGCAGCAAGACATTATTGATTTGTATATATGAACTATTATTGCAAACTTAGAAGGAAACCAGTATGATTATGGTTTATTATCCTTGAATGTATAGTTCAATTTAGTTTTCAAAAATTTCAGTAGGGATTTTTGTGTGAATATAAACTAATCAATGAAATCTTTTGTTTCCAATTTTTATTTTTATTTTTAACTGTTTATATGCATGTATGTCTATGGATATGTGCAAATATATTCAGTTGCCAACAGAAGCCAGAATAGGATGTTGGATAGCCTAAAGTTGGAGTTACAGTCAGTTGTGAGCCATCTGATATTCTGGGAATGAAACTCTAGTCCTTAGGAGAAGCAGTGTGCACTCAGCATCTGAACCATCTATCTAGTGCATTTGTGTCTTTATTCAGTTTTAGTATCCCACTAATCCTAGCTTTATGTAGTGAACTTGGAAATGTTCCTTACCTTTCATTTTTGAATGAAAGTCTGGGGATCATTGTTTTAGTTCCCATTTACAGGGCTTTTAGAATAGAGCACTAAATCCATCTAGTACCAGGATTTTCTTTGCTTGGAGAATTGTTATTACTGTTTGAATATCATTGATCTTTGTAAGTTGTTTAAATCTTCTTGGCCCATTTTGGCATACATGTCTTAAGTTCCATCTATTTTTTTCTAGATGCTTTGAAATTTATTTATTGAAGTATGTATTTTAAATGTATTCCCTGGTGATTCTAAAGGTTCCAGTGATTTCTCATGTGATCGCTCATGTTCATCTCATTTTATTTGTCTTTCTTTCTTTTGGATTCTTTGGCGTGGGTTGTTGATCTTGCCTGTCCTTTCCAGGAGCTAGCTGTTCTACTAATCTTACGCATTGCCTTTCTGATTGCCATTTTGATAATTTTGTTACTGATTTTGAAATTTATTTTAGCAAAATTTGATATTGGGTTTTCTCATGTTTTCCAAGACCTTGGGGTATATTAGTATCTGATTTATTTAAGATTTCCCTAACATTTTTACGTGGTTACTTATAAATTTCCCTTTTGATCTGGTTTTTCCAGATCTGAAACCTCTGTTAATATGTACTTTATTTTTATTTGATTATAGAAACTTTTAATCTTTCTCTCCCTTGTTTTATTCAGGATCCTCAAAAGCAAGAGAACTAATAATATATGGGTGTATTGGTATATTTACTCCCCCATCTGTATATATATGCATGCTCATGCACATACATGTGTGTGCATTCCAACAAAAACCCACATACAAACAAACTCACAAACACAGCTAATACTCATTTTGCTCATTTTTGGAGAGAGAGAGAGAGAGAGAGAGAGAGAGAGAGAGAGAGAGAAAATGAGAGAGAGAGAGAGAGAGAGAGAGAGAGAGAGAGAGAGAGAGAGAACATGCATGCTTGTAATGGGATCTGTGACTTTGCTTAGATATTTGGAGGCTGAATTATTCAGTGATGGCCATCTACATGCACAAGAATGAAAAAATCTGGCAGATTCTTAGTCAGTATAAGAAGTTGTATGAGAAAAGGCTGGGGATTCATAGATAGCTGAGGCTGTGAGTTTTAAAGGAAAGTGAAAATTCTGGAGGTGAATTTTCACAGGTGATAAAATTAACAGGAAAAAATCTTGGGACGATTAGGATGGGAATGGGTACTCTGCCTGCCTTCATCTTTCCTTATTTTCATTCCATCCGAACCACCAGCCTATTGAATGCAGTTTTCCAAATGTGGGACATCTCTGCCTTTAGCTGCTTTTTCCGCACATTGTCTTTGGAAATACCTTCAAAGACACAATCTTCAAGTTGGCAATAAAGCTTAATCATTAGGACTTTGAATTATTCAATGACTCACTGATTATGCAAAAATATCTTTTTAAATATTCATATGTATGTACATTTTCTATAGTTTGTAAAGCATTTCTAATCATATTCCATTATTGATATTAAGATGTGATTTAAATTTTCAATATATGTTAAGGCTTGCAATACCTCCTAAAACATAATTTGTTTTAGAAGAAGTTGCATGGCTAAAAATAAGCCTATATTTTGTAGCTATGGTTGCAATATTTTATAGATGTCTCGAAATCCACTTCATTTACAGTGCCACTTAACTCTAATATTGCTTTGCTCAACTTTTCTCTGAAAAACAAATCTATAGTGAAAGTAGAATATTGAAGTCACCCATCATGACTGTTTTGAAGACTACCTCATCCTGTTAAAATAATACTCAGAGTCTGTGTTTAGTGAATATATATATATTTATAATTTTATATCATCTTATGAATTATTCTTTGTATCAATAAGGAGTGTTTATTTTGTTTGTTTCCTCTGACTAATTTTTATTTGAAGACTTTCTTTAGATATGACTGTATCTCCTTTAAAATATATTACATCTATTTGTTTTGTGTGTGAAATTGTGTGTGAACATGTACATGCTATCCACAGCATGTATATAGAGGACACAGGGCAATTTTCAGAAATCTCCTTTCAACATCTGGATTCTGACAATCTAATGTAGGCCCTCAGGCTTGGCACTAGCTCTTTTACCATCCAAGCCAACTCAGTGCCCCAAGGGCATATCTACTTTAGATAGTTAATATTGATTGCTAAAATCCTGATTGGATTGAAAGAACCCAGGAGTATCTCTAAATTGAATACATTGAATCAGCTACTAGATGTTTTTTATTTGGACAGTTAAGATAATTTACATTCAGAATTATTATTAAACTATGCAAAAAATACTATATATAGCTACTGTGTTTTCACCATATACTATTTCACTTAGATAAAATACATAACAAAATTAACCATTTTAAGTCATCTCAATAACATTTAACATTCATTATATTTTATCACCAGCAACCTTATTAAGTTCCAAAGTATTTTACCACACCAAAAGAAAACTCAATAACATGACTAAAAAGGTATTACCATTTCCCTGTCTGGATTTTTTTATTCTTTTAACTGCTTTTATATCTTCATTGGATTTTTCAAATATTTAAGTTAACCCTTATCTGCTGCTGTTCATCTCTTTTAAATGTATTTTTATATTTGATTCAATACATGAATGCTGTATTTACATAATTTCTCTCCTCCCACCCCCAATTCCCACATTCCCAACTCCTTCCCAAATTCATGACCACTTTTAAATTATTATCATTACATGTCTACATATATGTATATAATACCTCCTGATTCTATTTACTGTTGCTCACCTATACAAATATGTTTAGGTAGGACTGACCACTTGAGGATAGATAATCTATTGGGGGCTGGTCCCTTGGGGGAAAACTGACCCTCCTCTCAGCAGTCATAGATTGTCTGTAGGTTTGCAACCAACTGTGGGACCTTGTGAAATTTCCCTCCTCACCATTGGCATGCTGATTGATATTGTTACTATGCAGTGAGGAGACCATATTGTTGAGATTTTATATTTTTAATGTCTCTGTCAAGTTTGAATATATTATTCGTTAGCAGGCATCCTTGTCTTCTGACTCTACCAGTCTTCCTATCTCATATTCCATGAGCCTTTGGTATAGAGATTCCATTATAGATGTATCAGTGGGGTTGGACACCTGATGGTAACTTTTTTTCTGCATTTTGATTAGATATGGATCTCTGTTATATCCTTTATTTGTTTGCAAAAAGAAGGTTTTTTATTAACAGTGGTAAAAACTACATTTTTCTGTAGCTGTAAGGAAAGGATTTAGAATACAGTTATCAATTGTATAGGCTATGAAAATTATAGTAGTATGTTCTCCTCTAGGGTTCATGGAGTAATCAGCCAAGTGTAGTTGATTAGATTTATAAGTGCCAGGCATGATTTTCTTCTTATTAAGTTCATTTTAAGTGCAAGTAGGTGCTGGTTAGCTCCAAGAGAAAAGTGTCTTTATTGCACCATTGGAGCTACTTTGTTTTCTTTTCAGCACTAGATCAAAATCAGTGCCTCAAATATGCTCTGCATACACTCTCCTACAGAGCTTCATCCACTTCAGAGCTTACTTGAAAAACATATACAATTTTTTCTTCTTCAACCCTACTAGTCACTTAATTCAATAAGACATAACTTTTTTCTCCTTTTCTTTATTGTTCACCTACCTATCTCTTCCCAAACCTTTGTTTCATGAATCAAAACATATACATCATTACTAGCAATATAAATCTAGTCTATTCTTATAGTAGTAGAATAATAACAAACAGGTATATTTATATATAATAGAACTCTTCAGAAGTAAAAACAACCAGAAAACAAAACTTGATCAATTTTACATTCGTCTATGAAGCACCTATGTTAGGTAAGACCTCACCTTTAAGGAAGATAGAGGTTTAATTTCATTCTTATGGAATGCCTCCAAGTACTAAATATCATGTGACTTACTATGTTCTTGTATCATCCAGTCCCTCGACTAAGCCTTTTATGGAAGTTAGACATGATATTCAGATGACCAGAACTCAATTGTATTAAAAAAAAAAATGCTATACACTTTCCACTAAACTGCTCCTGTACATCATTAATGTTCTGATAATATTTAATGGTTCTATGTGCATATGTAACAATATTAATCCTTGAATAGTTAATCTGTTATCAATTGTTATGGAAGTACTTCAAACCACAATGGTTAACTCAACAGCAATCTCTTCACTAGCCCTTTCATCTGGACTTTGTTAGGCAGCTCTGCTAGTCTCACATAGGATTCATTACTTGACAATAATCATGTGTTAGCTTGGTCTAGTGATATAAGATGCCCTACCTTCCAAGTTTTGGCTGTTATCTAAGGTAACTCAGTTTCCCTTTATTTGACCTCCAGTTCTTCTCATAAAGACAAAAATATTCTAGCAACACCAAAGCGATGACAAGAGTTTTTCATGTCCAGCTTCACATGTCAGAATGTCTCTTTTACTACTTTGTAGTCATCAAAGCTAGTCACAAGACCCAGCCAAACTCAAAGGTTGTGAAATAGACTTTATGGGAAGACTATGAATTTGACATCTTGAAAAATTATGGAGGTTTGATCATTGACAGCCATTATTTTATCAATTTACCAAACATAGCAACTAATTTTTCCTGTTTGCAAAGGGCCAAGCATAAGTATTCTTTCAAAAGTTCTTTGGAGTGAACGAACCAAATCAACAACCATAGTCACAATTTTGCTACCCATAGACAGTGTATAGATAGAACATATAAATGTTCTTGATTCCACCTGTGTGGGTTATATTACACTATATGAATTAAGTTATTATACTTCAGAACTTGATCAGTTATTTACTTCATGTGATTTTTCAGATCCACTCAAATCAACATACTGATTCTAAGTGGATTTTGAATAAAAGAAGGTAAATATTTTATTTTTTGTGATTGAATCTGTCTAGAAGTGTATAATAAAGTGAGGTGAAAGTAGAGAACCCACATGTGCTCACATTAGATGTTCAAGAGCTGATCATTGCTTTGTTAACTGCTGTCCTCCTTGGCTGATTCCCCTTCTTCCCTGAATACTAGTTCCAGAAGTATGATCAATGACTGTAGGATAGTTTTGTGGCCTGAAAACATCTCTCTTATTCAACACTTCTTTATATTCCTTAAGGCAGCAGTCACTTCTCCTTTGTGCTTGCCTTCTGTAATCTACAACTATGTAGGATTTAATATATCACCCATGCATTTTCCTATGCTAGCCATGAAAATGTACCTTTTAAAGCTCAATTTCTCCAGTAGTGTATACATTTCATGCTGTCTATGCCTCAGTGAGAGACCTCCACTCACCCTTGTGCACACAACCCTAATTTAACTCATTGGGTCTCAATACATAAAATGTAAGTGGGGGTAAAATCAAAGCATTATATACATGTATTAACCTAACAAAGAATCTATCCCTAAAAACTAAAAAAGAAAAGAAAAAAGAAATACAGTATATCATTTTGCTTATCTAAGAGTAAGGTAGTTACACACACACACACACACACACACACACACACACACACATTCTTAAGAAGTAGTTAATTGTTTTCATTCAAAGTTCTTTCTAGTACTCTATGCAGAATTCAAGACTCCTCCTCTGGACTCCTTCAGCCTCCTCCAGAGAATTCAGATCATGTATTCACTATGCTAAATAGAAACTATAATAAAGATCTGCTTTACTTACTGTTATATTCCTAGTGTCTGAAACATAATAGATACCACATCAGTGTTGGGTAAATAAGTGGACATTGTCTTACTGAATAGCACACAAGCCTCTTGAGAACAAGGAATAGTTTCATTCTATAGTTTCATCTGTATGAGAAGAGAGACCACATCTGAGTCTTCCCTGATTGCTACTAAAGCCCCAAGAGCCAGGACATCTACTGGAGCTGTGTGACCTGAATCTTTATTTGCAGCACCCAGTAGGTACTTTCAAGCACAGTGGATGCTAAGTGAACATTTGTGGAGTTAATGGATCAGTGACTTTATGAATTCTTAAACTGGTCCTATCATTAAAGTAATATAGAGTAAGTTAGGATAAATGACAAATGCCAAAATCTAATGGCTAAATGTTGGATGGAAATAATGAAAACATTGTAATTTTGTTCACATGATGTCAGAACCTACGTTGATCTTTAAAAAACTATCAAGGTATTTTATTTGTATATTTCAACATGTTCTTCTTTATTTTAGAAATACAGGCATTTATTATTTTTCTGTAATGTTAAGGGCATCAGAAAGGCAGAAATACTATTTTAAGAGATGTACATATATCTCAAATGAGTATGTTACAATATTAAGGATAGTATGGAATATACAATGTGTATTCAAGAAATGAGTAAGGAGATTATTGTATTAATTTAATGAGAAATAATAGAAAATTGAACAGAAGAATGTCAAGATAGAATGTGAAAAATTCACAAACTCAAGAGACACTGGGGGTAAAATTGGTAAGACAGATATATTGTTACATATTGACCATGGGCACTGTAAAAGAGAAGAACTGGAGATGCTGGTAGGGTAGCATCTCTTTGTTTTGTTTGACTCCCCCATTGGAACTGACTTCTCCTAAAATAAGAGCCCCTTCTAATTTGGGCCTGAGACATAGATATTCAGTGAAAACTTACTGAAATAATGAAGAAATCATTGTTCACTAGGCAGGGAATGGAAAGAGCAATATTCAGGAATCAGTACCCACAGAGAAAGAACAGTTGGTCTGTAGCCAATGGGCTATAGTTTATGGGAAAGACTTGCCGGGATAAGACAGTGCTAGGCAGACTATTTTTTCTTTTTTTTATTGGATATTTTCTTTATTTACATTTCAAATGTTTTCACCTTTCCAGGTCTCCCCTTGAAGAATAAAATACAGAGAAAAAATCAGACTTGAGATATACGATAGCATCCCTGTCTTAGGAAGTGAACAAGTAACGTTCACTTATAAGTTATAAGTTAAGAGAAAGCCAGTGAATAGTTTTGAGTTCCTGTTTGGTGCCAGAATGCTATGCATGGGTTCTTAATCTGGCTTTCACTCCTTTCACTGTAGGATTTTATTTGGGTAGTTACTTAACACTTTAAAATCTGTAGTTTCCTTATTTATTCATGTGTATAAAAACAGTACCAATCTTATTCAGGGGTAATTATGATTAAATGATGTGATGCATATAAAGTTCTTGTCAGTGCTGGTGAAAACTGTCTCAATCCTCAATACAGATTAGATACCAGTTTATGTATAAGGGTCAGGCAACTGTTATTAATTAGCACCTGCCATGTAGTAGAATCCTTACAGCCATTTTACAGGGGATTTTGTTGCTCAGAAAGATTAGACAATTTTCAGGTAGTAAGCAGACAGTTCAAATTTATCATAACTGTTAAATTGTTGGATTAGTCTCTGAGCAGTCCTGGCACTGACATAGTTAATACTGATGGCACTTCCCAGAAAACTAGTTCTGTTAACCAAGCAAAGGCATAGAAGATTCCCAAAGACAATCAAAGAACCCACAAAACCTGCTACCCACATGCAGGCATCCTATATCTACTCCATGAACCAGAACAATATGAGTCACATACATAGGACATACACTTGGGTAGATAATTTGGGAGGTTGTTAGATTCAATAGGCACATGGTAGGGAAATAAAAACAATGAATTATTTGAGAGTTGTTATTTGTGCAAGCAGACATCTGTCTATTATTAGAAGATTGAGGGCTATTTTTCAACACAATGCATTTTTTTTTTTAAGTTTTGGAAAGCAACAACAACAAAGCTCTTGACTGAACATGGTCAGTGTAATAAAACCAAGTCACTGATTTTTGGCATAATCTCACATTTGGGGAGTTGATCACCATAACCACTGTGGGGAAGGTCAGAAGAAGACACTTTTAGGCTAAAATCCCTGGATCCAGGCAAACAATACCATCTTCTTCCTCAAAATGCCATTCCTAGCCCTATGATGACAGAGAGCACAAGTGCCTATATGTACCCAATGCATTCCCACCTCTGCACCTTCACTTACAATTCATGACCTCTTCTTCCTTCTTTTAAAACTTACCCTTAGCATCCTGGCCTTCATAACGATTCTGCCAATGCTCCATCCCACGTTTATCCCCCAAGATCAACCCAAACTCACTTTGCACTTGAGCTGTGCCATCTCGAACTTACATATCTACTGAAACTTATGAGTCCAAGAAAAAATAGTACATTCAGTCAGAGGAATGAATCCTCAACCAGCTCCTTCTTGGCTGTAGAAAATTGAAGAGAGTCCAGATATCTTTCTGAATCTGTTACTTCATCTGTAGAGTAAAAATATGAATGCTATTCAGAACAGAAATGGATTAAATGAAACAGTACATTCAAAGGAGCAAACTTAGTATACATCTTTCAGACCAAGTTCAGTGCTTGCTGATAAACTTGCCCGAGGGTGGCATGCCTTTCTGGGAACAGGTATTAAATTCTTATATTTCATTTTTCAGAAAAACAACCAAGTTAGCTGCATTACCTTCACCCCTCGACATCTCCACATACAAAATAAGACAGTCAGATGCCCATGCCTAATGAATTTGGGCGTGCCCACTTCATTTCAAGATGAAATGTAAGGAAGGAGAGAAGAGGTTTGCATAATAGATAAGAGATGACAGAAAACAGGAGAGTAGCTGAAGATAAGTACTATGGTTTTGACTATAAGAATCCAGAAACCCATTATCACAATCTGTGTTGGAGCAGTACCTCTTAGCAGCAGTGATTGGCTCTTAATATCAAGTGCTTCTGGTGGCTGAAAGCAGACTATTTACTGAAGATGTCTATATTAAATAGAGATGAGACTTTGAGAGTGGAGAAAAACATCTCATTGAACCAGCTGCCCACAAATGCACCATATCAGCTAGGCTCCTTTAGTTTTCTCCTATACAGTCCTTCTGTCTCTATTTGGTTTCTTACAATCCGTGGTCATAGAAGGGTAGTTTCAAGAGTTTAGATTCTCATAAGACAAAGGCAAAAGATAAGTGAAGAAATGACTGTCTTCTCAAGTAGATCCTAAAAGATAGTAACAATGGACAATGCAAATTGGACCCTTTCACTCAAGGTTTCCTTACCAAGATGTTTCTACAATGAAACTATAAATTACAATTCCCATCATATGTAGTCTTCACTTTAGTTTGAGTACTTGTACTTACCATGGTGTGAATGCTGGACACTCGATAATAAGCTGCATTGATGTGTAATGGAAAGAGTTGTAATCTAGATCCGGGTACTCTGGTCTTACCACTGGATAACAATTTTGTCTTTTGTAAGCACTTAGTCTCAGTGGATGGTAGTGTCCTCATCTGTTTCACACAGCAAATAATATGCCTTGCCCTAGTAACTATGTTGGAACTTTGACATAAAATAGTGGATGTGAAAGTGATTTGTAAATTGTGAATCATTAGGAGATTGTTTTTATTCCTTGGATCTCATCTTTCTAATGAGGCTGTAAATCCCAGTGAGTACAAGCTGTTTGTTATTTACCGTTTGATCCTTACCTCCTAAGGGAATAAAACAAGGACCATTGTTGGACTGGCTCAATACCTGTCACTGTACTAGACCCCCCCACACTCATGCAACTCTATGTAATCCTAACAGCTTTGTTCTTTTTTCCTCTGGATCTGGCTGTTCTCCAAGTAATGGCAGCTACTCAGGAAGAACAGGATTGAAAGCTCCAGTTTCATATGTTGGGGGTTGAATGGTGTGCTTAAAGAGTAGAATTACTGATTCTGGGAGTATGATTCTGTTAATAGGGACAGAATGGAAATTTCATGAAAGTGAAAACGCTGATGTTCTTTCTAAATCCTGTCACCTATTTTACTAAACAGAATCAAATTTCTGCTATTAAGATTGATCAAGAACCACCTTCTTGCCCCAGGAATTCTCAAGACCATAGAGTAGCATCTTAATGTATTTATGTGCAGGTTCTGAGGGATAACTCATTCAGGTAAGTGCCACCATTCAATCAGAAGGACCTGTGTTTTTGTCTCCAGGGTCCATTTAAAAAGCTGGGCATGGTGGTGCATTGTCTGGAATCCTGGACCGGGGAACATAGAGAAGGATCCATGTGGGTCCCTGAAGCTCATTAGCCATCTAATCTAGCCAAATCAAGGAGCTCCAGGTTCAATGAGACACCTTGCCTCAAAAATTATAATAGAGTGAGTTCTATCCAGGAAGACTTCAACATTAACCTTGGCTTTTGCACACATGTGTACATACATATGCTTATCCATATGTGCAGAGTCATATGCATATCCACAGACAAGTAAATACATTCAGCACTACTTAGGTATTTATAAATATTTCAAATAAAAATCTAAGGAAACTATATTTAGCTCAATATATCAATATATATTTATATAACAGTGGCCTCTATTTGTAATTTTATAACCATTAGAGAATCAAAAAATTCTGCCTGTTCCTAGTTCTGCCTGAGAGTCTTTCGCAGCGACTTGCTTGGCCTTCCTCATTTCCTGCCGCATCTCAGTATATAACCACAGTTATTGCAGCAATTGGTCTCTTTCACTGCCTACAAATGCACCATGCTCATACTGAGGGCCTTGTGGTTTCTTCCTCATTAGTCTTTCTGTATCTGTTGACCTCCCACAGCCCATTGTCACAAAAGTGTTGCTTTTAATAACCAAAATGTACCAAGCCTCTTGGCCCTAGTTAACAGCTCTAGAAGCTCTTGGTCTCTTTTATCCCTGTCCCCATTCCTGGATCATTGTCAGTCATTTCACTTTTTATGTTCTCTGTTGTTTTCTAATTCTTGCTGCCTTCAGGTTTTATACAAACTGATAAATACATTGCCATTTTGTGCTTAAATATCTCTGTTGTTTTTCGAACAGCTAAGTGTTGTTATTTCTGGACTTCCTGCTCCAGAACCCTCAAACAACCTTCTCTGGGAATGAGCCCATTCTCAGAGCCCTACTAAGCACCTCTCAGCTCATGTAGTGGAGCGTTGCCTTTTACAAGTATACGATATAACCACCATTCTAACATGATGGACATGTTAGATCTGCCTTACTGCAGATAGAGAAACTAAGCCCACCTTGGAGAAGTGATAGGCTTAACTTCTGGGTCTATTGTCTTTGTGCAATAATTTCAAACATCAAAGATATACAAGAAATGAAAGAAACCAACATTTACAAGGTGCCAGATATAGAATTGTGTGGAAATGTCCCATACTTTCCTGTATCCAATGCTGAGCCAGTTTATTCTTGTGGTTAATTTGTAGACAATGACTAGTTCCTAAGAACCCAAAGTTTCAAAGCTAAGCAATAGCAGAGTTAGGGTACCATACAAAACAATGCTTCTTCTTTACATGGCCTAATTTGTTCTCACTTAAGATACTCAGCACTGCTAAAATTGCTATAAGAACAGTGGAAGAAGGAAGGAAAATAGTCAGAAGAAATACCGTGTCTATTACCAAGATGATTCTGCACTCAACACACAAACAAGCATTACTAATGGAGACTGATCAGCAGAATGAGGAAAACTATCAGCTGGTCTACTGATGCATATCAAATATATGTTTGCAAAATCACAACTACTGTAGTAACAAGGCTTGCTGCTAACCATCATGTTAATTATGGCAAGAACATATCTATTCCTATGCAAAGGCAGATGTGATTGCTGTATCTTTCAAGAATGACTTTTGACCATTTATGATATGCTTCTGTAAAATATCACATTTAAATGTCAGTATTTCAATAAAACTACATTTTTTTTTATACAGCAGAAGATAAAAACAGGGGATGTAACAAAGTCAGACAGGATGGCCCTACCACATTTGGCTTGTCAGAAACTAAGGGTGAAATCTTAACAATCTCTGAGTTTCAGTGTCTTCACTTGGAAGATGAAGGTAATGATAATGTCTTTTAAAGCTGCCGTGAGCTTTAAAAGTGTTGTTGGATATATAGAACCAGAAATATGGCCTCCTGTATAATGGGTATCTTACCTCTTTTTGCTGATAATATAATGTTCTAAGTGCTTCTTCCTCACAAGAATCTGTGACTTTACAAGTTCTGTTCCCCATTTCACAGATATTCAGGAACATTACACAATTTGCTTAGTAGCAAATTGTTAATCAGTGTAATAACAATTACTTATTATTAACAGTAAACATTTACTACACGACCTGGGAACTAAACTCAGGATTTCTAGTCCAGACTTTGCTCTATTTGATTAATCAGTAAATATATAGCTGCATAGTTGGCTTTGTAGATGTGTCAGTAAGACAGAACATCTCTGTCCTCATAAACACTCTTCTCAGTGTAATAAGCTCTACAGAATAGGGCACAGTAAATGGCATAGACAGCAGAGATGGCTTTCCACGGATATTATGAATGTGCTAGTGATAAACAAAGCATCACAACTCTTATGAAAATTCCCTGGCTGCTAACGGGAAGTCCACCAAGCCTAGCTGGAAGAATGCTATTTGTCTAACATTAACAACACAGGCAAGGGCCAGCTGTATGCACAGGGAGTATTCTGGATCCTTCTTGGCCCTCAGAATAGGTGATGATATTACTTTAGAAATGTTTCAGTGTGTCTATAGATCTATTTTAGCATTCTCTTAGTTATACCAATCAACACTTCAAAACAAGAGAAACTTGGACATATGTTCTTCCTGATCATGCCTCACATTGAACTAAAACAGTCTTAACACATTAAAAACAAGAAGGAAGTTCTTGCTACTTCCCCCTCACACCTCCCTGCCTCCTGACCCAGTTTAGGGGCTGATTTTACTTGTTTTATGCAATGCTCTGCCTTGTTCTCTGCCCTCACATTTCTTCCTTCCCTGAAAAGGCTTTTTTCCTAAGCATTCCTCTTCCTGCAGGCTTTCCAATATCTTTCTTTTGTAAAGATTTGCCATCAAATCAGCTTCCAGTGGTCTCTACCTCAGGCACTGCCTATGGTGGCCAGTAGCTGTCAAAAATTAGCAATTAACTATATACTCTCTAGTCCTAATACTTTATCTTTTTCCCTGGTATATTGTGAATTGTGTAAATAATACACTTCTTCTGCCCAGGCTCTCAGCGTCCCCTTTTCTTCCTGAGCTTTAAAGGACTTACAAGTAGTTAGTTTGGTAAGCCATGACTTTTCAGCCCCATCTAGCTTCCCTATGCATCATGAATTTTCCACTCAGATAACCCCTACCTGGAATATTCTCCATCAACTCTTTGCCCTTAGGATTTCCATTCTACCCACCACTCAAAGTTAGTTGCAAGTTTATTTTATCCCATCATCTTCAAGAATAGGCAAATAAGTCAGGAAAACCAGTTTCTATGGTTTTATACGAACTTGTGATTACCTCACCTTCCTGCAAAAAGTCCACACTGGAATAATTTTGCACTCGTACTTACAGTTGTGTAGTCCTTGGGCAACTTACTCTTTCTGAACCTCAGTGCCCTCATATGTAATTTGATAGTAATATATCAAACCCATATGATTGCAATAATATTAGGACTAGAAGATTCTGGAACTATCTTGAAGGACAAAATATTTGACTTCAATCTTGAAAACGGTTAGAATGTCACTATATAAAGATGATGATAAAAGCATTCTATGAAGAAATAATGTCATGAATACAGTGAATACATGGAAGGACATGGGTGGAACTACATGGTGAAATTACACCATGACCACAGCAGGAGCATTACAAAGGATAGTCAAACACATATTAGGATACTTTTTCAGAAGATTAAAAATATATCATCTGTATATGCAAGCATGTGTATGTTGAAATAAATCTTCATACAAGCTCTCATCACCATTGGAAATTTTGGGAAACAGACCTATGAGAAATTTCTGTTTGTAAATTTCAGTAAGTAAAATTTGGCTTGTGCCAACATTTGTATTAGGTGTGGGTAAAACTCAGAAGGTTTATTACAATGGAGAAGCTCAAAGAACCCTCTTTTTTTTTCTTTTTCTTTTTGTTAAGATATCACAGTCCTTGGGGAGCTTTATTAGAAAATTCTCGTGCCAGCTGTCTCTTTTCTTCAACTCACATTCACACAATATGCCTCGCTCTTGTTTCTCTTCGGCAATGCACTCAGATACTAATGAGTTTTCGGGAATAGAAAACCCAATGGAATATTAAAATTGGAAAGAAGCAATCGTTGAGTTAATTTTGCCGAAGTGCATCACAACACACAGTGCTGCTATAGGAATGAATATTCAAATAGGAATTCAGTCATGGGAAAATTAATTAAGGAAAATGTTATTGCTAATATTGTTTTTTATACATATACATATGAAAGCACACAGTCGACTACTGGATCCAGCATAGACAATAATGAGTCAAACATTTATGAAAGTCAAATCCTCAAGACCTCTTGCTGGGTAATGTTAAGATTTTTAATGAGTTTTAAGTTATAGACAAATATCAACATGTCACTATTTTGCATGTAATTTTTTAGTGAATTCAAAACATCTTTCAGAATAAAGTTAAAATCCTTAGGAACTTCAAAACTTTTCACTCTGTGGTTTATGCATACTTCAACTCATTTCTACTTACATTTCCCAAATATGTTTCACTGTTGCATATCCCACTGTCTTTGCACATGCTGTTCACTGTCTGGGAAGTTTTTACCCCTCCCATTAGTTTACCCTAGTGTGGTAGATCTGGCTCAATGTCAGTTCCTTTCTTCCACCCTGCTAGAGAAAAAGGCTCTCTTGGGTGTTCCCATAGCAAGCTAGATATAGTACTAGTTAACAAACATTAAATACCTTAGAAGGTGACATATCTTAGTGTCATAGTCTGTTTACATAGCTTTGTACACATCAGAACATATAATTACTGATTTATTAAAGGACTAGTATATAACAGCATTCTACTCTGTACTGTGTGTTATTGGTGAACAAAAATACTTCCCCACCTCAGCTATACTGTAGTTGTGTGTGTGTGTGCAGTGGATGAATTATATTTGAACCACCACCACCAAAAAGAATGAATGAAGGGCTTGATAGTGTGTTTCATAGTACAAAAGTTGAGAAAAGCCACAGATCCCAAAGAACATGCCACTTAAAGATATTTGGTGTATTACTAAGAAAACTGAGTTTAGAATCAAATTATTGATTCCCAGTGCCTGAAGTTACTAAATTCATGACTTTACACAAGCCTCTTACATTGTAACTAATAAAGCAGCAATGTCTGTACAGTTCAGTTATTACTCCTCTCTTCACACTAAAAGAGTAGAATCATAAAGCACAGGAGAAGAACAGCTCCAGTAGATCTTGAAATTTAGAGCTGTCAATTGACAGTATTTTTTCTTACTTCCTCTAAAGACCAGAGAGATTAGATTAGCATCTTGTAGGCACAAACACAATTGCTGCAAAGAGAGACTCATTGCTAGCTTACATGCAACTTATCATGTAACTCTATAAATCCAGAAGCAATGATTTAAATAGGCCAAGAAGTGTACATGTTCAGGGTCCAAGAGGTGGATTATTTTAGAATACCATGGCTAAAGCCTAACCTTGAATCTAAGCTGCAGAGAGTTCCTGGGGTAAGCTAAGAATATAAAAGGTCTGCAAAATACATATTGAAATGCAGGCCTCACGTGATAATCCATAGCCCCTCATCTCTTTGGGGCTGCGATTGATGCTGGGCTTTGTTCCTGGGATCACAGATGAGCCCTTTATTCTGTTGTCTAAACAAGAAAATTATAGTTCCCTGAGGAGGAAAAGCTTGGGGTTTGAGCTTGACTCTTTATCAGCCATGTTAATTTGGAAATAAGCTATTGGTTTGACTTTGCATTCATCAGTGTCAAGAGTGGATTGTGTGCCTTTGGTCCCCTTTGTCCTTAATTAACAGACATTGAACACCCACATTAATTAGTGGGGCTGAGAGATATTTTGCCTCACCCTTCACCATGGTGGATAATTAAAATTTCTATTAATAAAATAGCTTCATTCATAATTCTATAAACCTATTATAAAAACAATAAACATGATTATAGGGTAGCTTTCTTTCTTCTTCCAGCCTCCGTTCATTGTTCTTGTCTATTTCCATAAAGGTCTTAGAAATATACAAAAGGAGGACAGAGTTGCAAAGATTGCGTGTGCTAAGTTTGGATCTGATCACTCAGGGTATATAATTAGCAGAGCAAATAGGACAACAGTGCTCTTGTGAGGAAAGGAAAAGACCTGCTCAAACCAGAACTGATATGATCCTGTGGTCCTGGACTGCCTACCACTTTGGGTTTTAATATTAAGGAAAGTCAAAAGTTTTGTTCTCAACTGAATTGAAAATCTCCATAAAGGGTTTCAATTTGGATGTTCTGACATTTGGGGCTGAACTCAGGTTACCAAATATTAAGTATATACTATGTGCTAAAGCAGTGCTTGGCAGCTTAGAGATGAATCTGAAAATGATGCTTGCCCTCAAGTATCTTGCTGTCTAGCGGAAGAAGAAAATCCTTTGAACAACCAGAACTGATCCAAAGAAGGACTTCTGTGTAAAAGAGAAATAGTCTGTAGTTACAAACACTCTCCCCTACTTCCCAACAGATTACATTGAGTATTTCTTCTAGATTTTTCCACTGTAACCTATCAGCCATACTACTTGGCATGGGTGCTCATTTAACACATAATAAGAAAAATGTTCTTTTGAGAGCAACCAAGTCTATCTTAGCTCAGATTTAGGGCTGGCATGCTGTGTAAATTTAATAAATAGCTACTAAATGAAGAAAAAAACATGTGTTTGAAAATTAGTTATCTGTCTGTTTTCACTAATATGGTCTTTGTTATCAAATCTTTCAAAAGTATTTATTTTTAAAAAACTTTAAATAATTTTTTGATACTTTATTTGCATTTCAAATATTTTCCCCTTTCCAGGTAACTTTAAATAATTTTAGCACAGTAATAGATTAAGTACATTATAAAAGGATCAGAGAGCAAAGAGAGGTTTATATTAGAAAGAAAAATAAAGTTCTCAGTGGGAGAGGAAGCATCTAGCCTCACAGAGTCTAGAAGTTCTAGGGTAGGAGGGATACTCAGGGGGTTCCCCACACATCCCACCTGCCCAGAACAGAAGGGGGGGGGATTTTGCAAGGGGTGCCTAGGAGGGGGCAGTGAGTGGGATGTAAAGTGAAAAAGGTTTTAAAAATTAAATTAAATTAAAAAAATAGTTCTCTTCAGCCCACATTTCATTAGAGTCTCAGTTTTTGCTCCTAAATTGCAGTCTCTTTCCAAACATTTAAAATTTTCCTCATATGTTCTTCATATCTACAAATAATATGCTTATGTAACCATTTCTTAATTACCTTGAGATATTTTCTATCAATATTCTGTTATGCAAAGATGCCTTTGCTCCACAACAATGATCAGCATATCATGATAATGCGCTTACGTGGTAACCAACAGCTCTCTAATTGGACTTAGTACCCACTCAACAAAAGTGAAACCACGCTTAATACTGGAAATCTAGCCAACAACTCAGGACCAAATCACAGGTCTTAGAGAGCCTACTACTGCCACTTTACTGAACCCATATAATCTCTAAATTTTGAATATTTGACGTTATATAAGATTTGACCCGTAGATAAGGACAGTCCTTACCCGTCATCAAGTAAACTTATCTTTGAGTTATTAGCTACCTTAATAAAATAATAGCCAAATACAGACATAAGCCACGCTCTGAAAGGCAAAGCTTTTCACAAACATTTTATTACTTTACGCTTTGTTCTACTTGTGGGAAAAGCAAGATGCAAAAATGCTAAGTTGGTGAGGTTGCAGTACCAAAGTACCTGATCCTACTTTTGTTGTGAGTCCATCTTCCTTCCAAAATCCATCCAGCTCTGAAGGAGTTGTTTCGGCTTCAGTCACAATACATCCTCCTCAGATTTCTCTCGTGAACTTTAATACTCAGAAAAATGGTATTTCATGTGTCATTCTTCTTTATTTTGAATCCCTGATCACCCTATGTGTCAGCATCCCTTTGATTCTACTGCTCCCACATACTCTTGATGATTTTTCACCATAAAGCTACTCATGTCTTCCGAGTTAGTTATTTCTAAAATATTAGGCATAATAAATCCCCCTTTCGTTCACAGGATGCAGTATATGGTAAATGTTGAATAAGGATGCATTCCTTTACGTTTGTCATATCCTGAAAATCACTGAGCAATCCTTCCATATAGAAATTATATATTCTGAAACAGTGCCGGGAGAAAGCGACCTGCCCACTTGTGTGGAAAAGCCAGCGGAAGGAGGACTCCAGACACAGGGACTGAGGAACAGCCAGGAGGTAAGAGCCTGCAGGCTTCCACCTGTGGAGGGAGACCTCTGCCTGGGCCACCAGGCCTCCATAGCCAAACAGCACAGGGAGAAAGTGAGCCGCCCACTTGTATGGAAAAGTCAGTAACAGGAGGACTCCAGACGTAAGGACTGAGGAACAGCCGGGAAAGAGAACTGGTCTCCAAGGAATATTGACAACTGGGCTTGAAGGAAAGACAAGCCACAGTCAGAGAGAGAAAGACCAGGTAACACCAGAGATAACCAGATGGTGAAAGGCAAGGGCAAGAACACAAGGAACAGACTACTTGGCTTCATCAGAACCCAGCTCTCCCACCACAGCCAGCCCTGGATACCCCAACACACCAGAAAAGGAAGACTCAGACTTAAAAACACTTATCAAGAGGATGATAGAGGATTTTAAGAAGGAAATAAATAACTCCCTTAAAGAAATACAAGAGAACACAGGTAAACAACTGGAAACCCTTAAAGAGGACACACAAAAATCCCTTAAAGAATTACATGAAAACTCAATCAAACAAATGAACAAAACTATTCAGGAATTAAAAACAGAAATAGAAACAATAAAGAAATCACAAAGGGAAATAACCCTGGAGTTAGAGAACATAGGAAAGATATCAGGAGTCATAGATGCAAGCTTCACCAACAGAATACAAGAGATGGAAGAGAGAATATCAGGTGCAGAAGGTACCATAGAAAACAGGGACACAACAGTCAAAGAAAACACAAAATCCAAAAAGCTCCTAACCCAAAACATCCAAGATATCCAGGATGCAATGAGAAGACAGAACCTGAGGATAATAGGAATAGAAGAGAGTTAAGATTCCCAACTTAAAGGACCAGTAAATATCTTCAAGAAAATTATAAAAGAAAACTTCCCTAATCTAAAGAAAGAGATGAACATAAATATACAAGAAGCCTACATAATGGCAAATAGACTGGACCAGAAAAGAAATTCCTCCCGTCACATTATGGTCAAAACATCAAATACACAAAACAAGGAAAGAATATTAAAAGCAGTAAGGGAAAAAGGTCAAGTAACATATAAAGGCAGACCTATCAGAATTATACCAAACATCTCACCAGAGACTACGAAAGCTAGAAGTTCCTGGGCAGATCTCATACACACTCTAAAAGAACACAAATGCCAGCCCAGGCTGCTATACCCAGCAAAACTCTCAATAATCATAGATGGTGTAACCAAAATATTTTATGACAAATCCAAATTTGCACAGTATGTTTCCACAAACCCAGCCCTCCAAAGAATAGTAGATGGAAAATGCCACCTCAAGGAGGGAAACTACACCCTAGAAAAAGCAGGAAAGGAATCTTTCAACAAACTCAAAAGAAGATAGCCACACAAACTTATAGACAACATCAAAAATAACAGGAAACTATTAAATCACTATTCTTTAATATCTCTTAACATCAATGGTCTCAACTCCCCAATAAAACGACATAGACTGACAGACTGTATCCATAAACAGGATCCAGCATTTTGCTGCATCTAGGAAAAGCACCACCCTGTTAAAGACAAACACTACCTCAGAGTAAAGGGCTGGAAAACAATTTTCCAGGCAAATGGCCCCAAGAAACAGGCTGGAGTAGTCATTCTTATATCGGATAAAATTGACTTTCAACCAAAAGTCATCAAAAAGGATAAGGAAGGACACTTCATACTCATCAAAGGAAAAATCTATCAAGAAGAACTCTCAATTCTGAACAATTGAGCCCAAATGCAAGAGCTCCCACATTCATAAAAGAAACTCTACTAGAGCTCAAAGCATACATTGCACCCCACACAATAATGGTGGGAGACTTCAACACCCCACTATCAACAATGGACAGATCTTGGAAACATAAACTAAACAGAGACATGGTGAAACTAACAGATGCTATGGAACCAAATGGGTTTAACAGATATCTATAGAACATCTCATCCTTTATCAAAAGAATATACGTTCTTCTCAGCACCTCATGATATCTTCTCCAAAACTGATCATATAATAGGTCACAAACAAACCTCAACAGATATAAGAAGACTGAAATAATCCCATGCCTCCTATCAGATCACTACGGATTAAGGTTGGTCTTAATGGCAACAACAACAACAGAAAGCCCACATACACATGGAAGCTGAACAATGTTCTGCTGAATGATAACTTGGTCAAGGAAGAAATAAAGAAAGAAATTAAAGACTTCCTAGAGTTTAATGACAATGAAAGTACAGCTCACCCAAACCTATGGGACACAATGAAAGCAGTGTTAAGAAGAAAACTCACACCTCTGAATGCCTCCAAAAAGAAATGGGAGAGAGCATATACTAACAGCTTAACAGCTCATCTGAAAGTTCTAGAACAAAAAGAAGCTAATACACTGAAGAGGAGTTAAAGGCAGGAAATAATCAAATTAAGAGCTGAAATCAACCAAGTGGAAACTAAAAGAACTATACAAAGACACAACAAAACCAGGAGCTGGTTCTTTGAGAAAATCAACAAGATAGATAAACCCCTTAGCCAGACTAACAAGAAGGCACAGAGACAGTACGAAAATCAATAAAATTAGAGATGAAAAGGGAGATATAACAACAGGCTCTGAGGAATTTCAAAAAAATCATCAGATCCTACTACAAAAGCCTATGCTCAACAAAATTGGAAAATCTGGAGGAAATGGACAAGTTTCTAGACAGATACCAATTACCAAAGTTAAATCAGGATCATATAAACCATGTAAACAGTCCCATAACCCCTAAAGAAGTAGAAGCAGTCATTAAAAGTCTCCCAACCAAAAAAGCCCAGGACCAGATGGGTTCAGTGCAGAATTCTATCAGACCTTCAAAGAAGACCTAATACCAATTCCACAAAATAGAAACGGAAGGAACACTACCAAATTTATTCTATGAGGCCACAGTTACACTGATACCAAACTCCCACAAAGACCCAACAATAAAAGAAAACTTCAGACCAATTTCCCTTATGAATACGGATGCAAAAATACTCAATAAAATTCTGGCAAACCGAATCCAAGAACACATCACAACGATCATTCACCACGATCAAGTAGGCTTCATCCCAGGGATGCAGGGATGGTTTAATACCTGGAAATCCATCAATGTAATCCACTACATAAACAAACTCAAAGGAAAAAACCACATGGACATTTTGTTAGATGCTGAAAAAGCATTTGACAAAGTTCAACATCCCTTCATGATAAAAGTCTTAGAAAGATCAGGAATTCAAGGAGCATACCTAAACATAGTAAAAGCAATATACAGCAAACCAGTAGCCAACATCAAACTAAATGGAGAGAAAATAGTAGCAATCCCACTAAAATCAGGGACTAGGCAAGGCTGCCCTCTCTCTCCCTATCTATTCAATATAGTACTTGAAGTTCTAGCTAATGCAATCAGACAACAAAAGGAGATCAAAGGGATATAAATTGGAAAGGAAGAAATCAAACTATCACTATTTGCAGATGATATGATGGTATACTTAAGTGACCCCCAAAACTCCACCAGAGATTTGCTACAGCTGATTAACAACTTCAGCAAAGTGGCCGGATACAAAATTAACTCAAGCAAATGAATAACCTTCCTATACCCGGAGGATAAACAGGCTGAGAAAGAAATTAGGGAAATGACACCCTTCACAATTGTCACAAACAATATAAAATATCTCGGTGTGACTCTAACCAAACAAGTGAAAGATCTGTATGACAAGAATTCAAGTCTCTGAAGAAAGAAATCGAAGAAGACCTCAGAAGATGGAAAGATCTCCCATGCTCATTGATCGGCAGGATTAATATAGTTAAAATGGCCATCCTGCCGAAAGCAATCTACAGATTCAATGCAATCCCCATCAAAATCCCAACTCAATTCTTCATAGACCTAGAAAAAGCAGTTCTCAAATTCATATGGAATAACAAAAAACCCAGGATAGCAAAAACAATTCTCAACAATAAAAGGACTTTTGGGGGAATCAGCCTCCCTGACTTCAAGCTGTACTACAGAGCAGTAGTGATAAAAACTGCATGGTACTGGTACAGTGAAATGCAGGTAGATCAATGGAATAGAATTTAAGACCCAGATATGACCCCATACACTTATGGTCACTTGATCTTTGACAAAGAGCTAAAATTTTACAGTGGGAAAAAGACAGCATCTTCAACAAATGGTGCTGGTTCAACTGGCAGTCTACATGTAGAAGATAGCGAATTGACCCATTCCTATCTCCCTATACAAAGCTCAAGTCCAAGTGGATCAAGGACCTCCACATAAAACCAGATACCCTGAATCTAATAGAAGAGAAAGTGGGGGAAAAGTCTGGAACACATGGGCACAGGGGGAAAGTTCCTGAAGAGAACACCAATGGCTTGTGCTCTAAGATCATGAATTGACAAATGGGACTTCATCAAATTACAAAGCTTCTGTAAGGCAAAGGACACTGTAAATAGGACAAAAGGGCAACCAACAGATTGAGAAAAGATCTTTACCATTCCTATATCTGATAGAGGGCTAATATCCAATGTATACAAAGAACTCAAGAAGCTAGACTCCAGAGATCCAAATAACCCTATCAAAAAAATGGGGAAGAGAACTAAACAGAGAATTCTCAACTGAGGAACCTCGAATGGCCGAGAAGCACCTAAAGAAATGTTCAACATCCTTAGTCATCAGGGAAATGCAAATCAAAACAACCCTGAGATTTCACCTCGCACTAGTCAGAATGTCTAAGATCAAAAACTCAGGTAACAGCAGATGTTGGTGAGGATGTGGAGAAAGAGGAACACTCCTCCATTGCTGGTGGGAATGCAAATTGATACAACCTCTCTGGAAATCAGTTTGGCGGACCCTCAGAAAAATGAACAAATACTACCTGAGGACCCAGCTATTCCACTCCTGGGCATATACCCAGAAGATGTTCTAACATGTAATAAAGACACATGTTCCACTATGTTCATAGCAGTCATATTTATAATAGGCAGAAGCTGGAAACAACCCAGATGTCCCTCCACAGAGGAATGGCTACAGAAAATGTGGTACATTTACACAATGGAATACTACTCAGCCATTAAAAACTGACTTCATGAAATTCGCAGACAAATGGATGGAACTTGAAAATATCATCCTGAGCGAGGTAACACAGTCACGAAAGAATGAACATGTTATGTTCTCACTGTTAAGAGGTTATTAGCCCAAAAGTTTGAAATACCCAACGGTAACTTTGCAGCAACAGTAGGGCTGAGTGTGAGTTCCCAGATGGAGGAGTTGGAGAAGGGACTGAAGGAGCTGAGGGAGTTTGCAGCCCCAGGGAGGGAGTAACAGTGGCAACTGGCCTGCCCCCCCCCCGATACTCCTGGAGACTGATCCACCAACCAAGGAATACACATGGAGGGACCCATGGTGCTGGCCACATATGTGGCAGAGGAGGGTCTTGTTAGACATCAGGGGCAGCAGAGGCCTTGAGCCTGAAAGTGTTAGATCTCCTAGTAGAGGAGAATGCCAAGGAGGGAAGAGGAGTGTGGGTGTGTGGGAGAATACCCACATGGGCAGGGGGAGGGGGGGAGGAAATGGGGAGATCTGGAAAGGGGGAAACAAGTATGAAAGTATGAAAAAAAAGAAATTATATATTGCCATGAGTCTATCGTCATTACCTCACCCTTTTCATCATTCAGTTTCCTGCTAAGCCCCATCAATGGGGTTTCTAACACTGAAATTGTGCTAGCTAATTTTTCCAGATGGCACATTTTAAGGATAATCAATGTTCTTGTTTTATTTGGTTTTTCTACAGCACATAGAAATAGTTGCAAAGTCTCTATTTGGAGAGTTTTAGAATAGTCTCTCCAGAAATTAATTGGCAGAGGTTGCTTGGGGACAGGAATGAGAGCAGGGATTTTAGGTGTGGAAATAAATCCAATATTTTGTGTATGGTCATAGATTCATGGATTTATCCTTGTGCCCATATTTATCAAAGTGCCGACTTTAAACAAATATAGTACATTATTGCTACAGTTTGAATGTTCACATTTCCTTAGAATTCATGTTGCTATCCTAAATCCCAAAAATAGTATTTACTATGAGGTGAGGCCTTTAAGAATTGAGTCAATTAGAATATATTTATTCTTATACTAGAAGTCTGAGAAAACTTCTTGTTTCTTCCACCACTGCAAAGCACAGAAAGTGGTTTTTCACCAGACAATGAATCTGCTAATTCCTTCTTTGTGAAATATTTTGGGGAAGGATTATAATTACACCATTTCTCCCTTGCCTTTCCTTCCTTCAAACTCTCCTATATTTTTCTTCCTGCTCTCTTTGAATTTCGCGGTCTTTTAATTAATTGTTATTACATGTTTATATGTATGTTTATAGGGCTGACCATTTGGTATTGGGTAACCAATTGATTTGCTCTTCTCTGATTAAGCCTATTTCTACCATGCTCAGCATTCCTTAGTTGCTTGTATTTCTGTTTATAGAGTTAAAGTGCTGTGAATTTTCCCTCCCACCTGTCCACTTTGGCATGTCTATTGTTGTCCTTGTTCAGCTCACGATTAGGCATTTGTATAGATAAGACCATGGGTATAGATTCTGATATTCCTAGTGTCACAGTAAATTCCGATACTCTGACTCATAACATCTTTATGACCCCCTCTTTCATGGTGTAATCTAAGCCTTGAAACAAAAGTATAGCCCTCAGAACTCAAAAGCCAAGGTTCTTTTGCTCATATGTTACTGCATCTATAGCATTTTGATACAGCAGCAGATGCAAACTGAGGCAATTATGTATTTAACTGTGACTTTCTGTGGTTTGAATGTTTGTTTCTCTTAAAATCACAGTGAAATTCAATCTCCGATATAATATTAAATATATCTGTTTGGAAGATGGTTAGGCTATAGGGATTATTGCCCTCATAGGGACTTGAGGGAAATGTTCATACTTCTCTTTGCCCTTCATACTGTCTTCCATCTACCATGTGAGGAAATGGCATTCACATCAGGATGCAGTAACAAGGCACCTTATTTGTAACAAAGGCAGCCCTTCCTATGCCACCAATGCTTTAGTGCCTTTTTGTTTTGGATTTCCCAGATTTCAGAATCAAGGCAATCATGTTTATATTATTCATAAATAACCCTGTCTGGGGATATTTGTTAAAATACCCTGAATAGACTATGAGAGAGAGACAGAGAGAAAGGGCAGGATATAAAGCAAGGAAGGAAAGAAAGAGAAAGAAGGAAGGAAGGACTTAATTTTAAGTTCCATTTGTTTTTGAGCTCTGGTTTTCTTCCTTGTTAACTAATCACTTCCTATCCCAGTCCTATCCTCGGAGAAGAGTTTAGTTCTTGGCAATTAGATTTGTCTGCTTACCTTCTCCTCCCCTTTCCTACTGTGAAATATTTGGTATATCCTCTAATTTCTAGAGTGGTAGTCAAAACACAAATTGAGGATACATGTAATCTTGTATGTTTGTGCCTGTATTCTGTAAATGTAGTTTAGCTTACATGATACAGCAAGAGCTATTGTGTCATTTCAATATCATCAGTGCTGCCTTCTTTCTATCTCCATATTCCTCTCTTTATCACACTCATTATTATAGTCAAAAAGATTTAGTCAGAGCTTCCTCTCCCCCGATCTCTAAAATGCTCGTCATCTCATTTGACCCTCACAACTATGAAAGATACTGGGCACCCCCCAACTATTAAAGGCAAAAATGTGTATGGTGCTGATGAAACTGATGGACTGTGAAGTCACAAAAAAGTCCAACAGCTAAAAATAGCAGAATTTAAAGTTAATCTTCTAGCAATTTAATTGAAAATTGAAGATTAAGTTATTATTCTGTAGTGTCAGAAGCAAGACCACTATACTTTCTCTGCTTTTCTTCTCTATAAGGAGTAATTGAAGATCATATATTAAGAAGGTCTATGAAAATGTGAGATACTGCATGTGGAGGCCAGAGGTCAAACATGGGTGTCATTCCTTAGTTATCATCCTCCTTATGCTTTGAAACCACATAAATTAGGCTGGCTTGTCAGTAAGCTCTGAGGATACTGCTTTCTCCATCTCCTAGTTCTAGGATTATAAGCAAAGGCCACTAATCTGGCTTTTCTATATAGATTTTGGAATTAGAACTCATTTCCTATGGTTGTATGACAAGGACTTTAACTCATTGAGTACCTTCTTTGTCTTCTTCAGTTAATTTTTGTGTACATTATCTTCACAGGCTCTTGACCTCTACATTTCCTTATTACTAGATTCTCACTCAAGTACTTTCAAAATATATTTCCTAAGACAACAGGAGTAGAACCCATGTTGCATCTGACAGATAGATTTATCATCTCTATTTTAAATTTTAAGCCTTTGTCTCCTTCAGATTTCCCCAAATCTGAAAGTCATACCTCAGAGCTGGTCCTGTTCACTTCCTGTGTTCTCCAGCTTCACTTAATCTTGCAGCTGTCCCCATGCCTACCAAACAATGTTAGCATTCATTTCGGCCCCTTCTTGGTAACTTAGCTGAATTGACAAATCAGGAGTTTACCAATCACAAATGTTAAGCCATAAAGTCTTATGTGATAGCATTAGAATTTTCACTCTTGATATGTCAAAGTACTTCATGGTAATTTACAAGTCTGGCCATGTTCTGATTGTTCAAAGTCCTTTCTCTGTGCAGTGAATAAAACTTACAGTAACTTAAAAAAAATGTGCACAAGTTTACTGAAGTGAAAAAAATCTGTGCTAAACAAATGAGTAATTGCTTCTTAAGCTTTATTTAAAAAGCAGTAGTATTTCAAAATGGTCTTTAAAAAACAAAAAACAAACAAACAAAAAAAACCCAAAAAAACAAATGCTGTTTACAGAGCCATTGTAAGTTCATCACCTAAGATGTTCATTTGAAAGTTTAAGTAGAAAGATGAATCTAATTGTATAACTCTGTTTAATTAAGTGATCCTCAGGACTCCCCACTGAGAATTCATCCGCCTTTCGACCTTCCCAGGGTGCTGTTTCGACTTGGTAAATTTAATTTATAACACTTCCAAAACTTATCTTATATTCCCAGCAAGAAAAGGGTTACACTGTGAAGGAGATGGATGAGAAAAGGAGAAAAATATGCAATGAGAAAAGTCTTCGTGCCAGTATCAAGAGAAATTCACACCAACACCACGAGCCCCATGGGAAATTCTATCTATGAGAGCTCCTCAAAATCAAAGCCAAAGGTTTCAGAAAAATGCCTGCTAATCGACAGCAGCAATGTTTATATAAACAAAGGACTGTGACTGAGAAAATTTTTTAAAAGAAAATTTATTGCTAAACTAATAATTCAGATGGAGTTGTAATTTCATTTATTCATTATTCTAGAAGTATTATAAAGCTATTTTTCTATGCAAACTCACAAAGATTCTTAAAGATTGAAAAAATAAAAAGAAGAAAGCTAATAGCCTGTCATTTGTTGAGTTTAAAACATAATTCAGAACTAAAGTAATCAAAACAGTGCAGCACTGGCATAAATACAGACATTAGAATAACAGAACAAAATAGAGGGAAATAATAAATACTCATCTATACAATCAATTTGGGCAATGTTTTTAACAATTAGTGTTTAGAAAACTGTGTGAGTCCATGCCTAAGAATGAAAATAGACTCTTCTTCCAAAAATTAAGTAGGTCCACAACCCAAATGTAAAACCCCAAACTGGAAAATTCCTAAAATTCCTGTCATACAAAACTCTATAATATTGTGGTGAGCAAAGCTTTGTAGATAGGACAGGAAAAGCACAGATGACAAAAAGAAAAAGGAATAAATAAGAAGATGAGCCTGAACCAACTTCTACACAGAAAAAGAAACAATCAGCAACTAAAAAAGCATCCCAAAGAATGGGGAAAATGTTTGCAAACAAACAATGTGTGGATAGGTACCTAATAGTGAGCATGTATAAGTAGTTCCTAAAGTTCAATTGCAACAACAACAATGCAAACACTTTTTAAAGGGCACAGGAATGAAATAATCACTTCCTAGAATAAAACACACAGACAGATGAAAGAGCATAGGATACTTGGCATCACTATTTGGAGAAATACAAGTCAAAGCCACTATGAATTATTACTTCACACCCATTAAAATGGCCACTATTTTATAAAATCCCAGAAAATAGCAAGATTTGGCAAGAAGGGGAAATTAGAATTGGAGTGCATTGTCATTTGGATTACAAGATGGTCTAACCACCATTTAGAGACTCTTCAAAAAGTTAAAGCCAGAGCCACGGTTTATATATTCATAAAATGTAAAATAGGATTTCAAAAATAATTTGCACATGCATGTCCTTTATAATGTTTTCCACAACAATCAATTCATGGAAGCCTTAAGTGTCTATCAGTAAATTAATGGATAAAAAATGTGGTATATATATTTGCGATATATCTTTCCAAAGCTTCATATCTCATTAAACTAGTGTTTTGATAGAATACTTTCAAACTCATTTCTTTTTCTTTTCCATCCATATGACTGCAATACATAACCAAAGGGACTCTTTAAAAAAAAAAAATTATATATTTATTTTATCTATGTGAGTACACTGTCGCTGTCTTCAGACACACAGAAGAGGGCACCAGATCCCATTACAGATGATTGTGAGCCACCATGCAGTTGCTGGGAATTGAACTCAGGACCTCTGGAAGAGCAGACAGTGCTCTTAACCACTGAGCCATCTCTCCAGCCCCCAAAGGGACTCTTAACTGTCTCACATTCTCCTTTCAAGAGCATGGAGAAAGGCAACATAATTTTCCTCAGTAAATAAGGCTGTTCCACCTTTTCTTTGTTCCCTGTGCCCCTTTAACAACCTTCATCCATCTGTATTTAGTTCCTAATTGATATCCCTTAACTGTCTTGTTCCTTCAGATTCTAAAATGCACTCCAGCTCTTTAGAAAGAAAATATTATATATAATGTATATATACATATATATAGTCATATACATATATCTACACACACACACATACACACACACACACACACACACACACACACACATATTCTCATTAGATAAGTGGCTCAGGAGTGAAAGTGGAGACTTAGGTTCCTATTTAAATAGATGGCAACTGGGTGTCAAAAGAATCTAGCATATCCCCAGTGAAAGTGTGTCCCATCAGTGTCAGCATGGATCTGTTGCAGTTCCACCTTATTCCCAAGGCAAATGTACTGTATGAAATGACTATAAAGACCCTTTTATGTCTATTCTCATAACTTTTAATTTGGGTTGTTAATATATCTATTGAAAAATATTACTGAATTATGAAATTTAAATATGTTCATGCAATTTATTTGAGTAAATATTTTCTTTTTTTCTTTTTATTTGGGGAGGGAACGGGAGAGATATTTTCTAAGTGAGGTAACACTTACTAGACATGATCATTGTTCTGAGAAGGTTATGACTGCATTCTTGGATTCCACAAATTTCTAGATTCTTTTATTCCACATTAGGAAAGATCCTCCATTTCAATCATTTCTCTCATGCTGTGACCTAGATGCAGTAAAGCTGCTAGGAAGATAAAGTTTATTTGTAGGAAGCAAAGACCATTTAGCATTGGCTAAGGGGGAGTGGGAAGAGAGACTAATGCAAATGTAATTTTTGGCATTAGTCCAAACAGAAGCAAGTAGCTTGTGTTTAGAAAAAAAAGTTTACAAATATGTTAAGTCCTTGAGTTATCAAAATCAAGCTGTTCTACCTTGCTTTCATTGAACACCTGGTCTGTCTTCTCTGAGTCTTCTACACTCTTAGGACCATTCATTGCCTCAACTTGAACAACACATTCTGAAGTTACACAAACAGTAGAACGGGGGAAAGGGCTACATGGATGGTGATATTGTGACCTGATTACCTATCACAGATCTCACTTGAAGTTGAGGTACAGAAGCTGACAGCAAGAAGGGAGTGTTACCCCAGACAAACAAGTGTTCTGAAGGTAGAATGGCTGTTGTGAAGAAACAAATGACGACAAATGCTGGCAAAGATACTAGGAATCGAGAACTGTCACACAGGGTCGCTGGCACAAAAATTGATGTAGGTACTATGGAAATCAATATAGAGATTCCTCATATAAACTCAAACCATATGACCTAGCCGTACCATGCCTGTATGTATCACCGAACAAGCCCAAGGCAGCACACCATAGATATCCTTGCTCTGTATTACTTTCTGCATCATTCACAAAAGTCAAAATATGGAATTACACTGCTTACACTTAAAAAATGAATTTATAAAGAAAAGGTGGTAGATGTACACAAAATAATTTTAGTTAACTAAAGAAAAATGCGATCATAGAATTTTCAGGAAATGTGTGGAATGAGATATTGTCAAAGAATGTAAGGCTGACTCATGAATATAGCATGCTTTCTCTCATGTTAAATCCAAAATTAAAAATGTGCTTATATATGGTGAGGGGGCAGAATAGTAGGAAAAGAATTGTAAGAATAAGAGCCCTGACCACTAGTGTGGGCCTGTGAAGGGTAGAGCCTAGGTAATGAAAGGACTCTTCCATCACTACATCCCTTTATAGTTTTCTCCACTGCCCTGTTTACCTTAATTGATTAATATTTCTATATCTATATTTTAGGGTAGTTAAAGCATGCCTATCTTGACCTGTCCTAAACACTGGCCTCTCTCCATCCTTTATGCATAGCCACAAGAGAACCTTAGAGCCATGTTGCAAAACCATTTCTCTGACTTGAAAGTCCATGCTTTCAGTGATAGCTTGTCTTCTAATTAATCATTCTGATGGTTTTAATTCTCTTTGTAGGTGGTGTTTCCTCTTCAGTCAGCATGACCTTCCCTTTGAGCAATGCTATCTCACTTCTGCCTACTACCAGATTGGCTTCTCCAGCATTACAGATCGTTATATGTACTTGAAATGAAATAGCTAGAAATTAGAGTGATTTAAGCTAAATTTTGTAGGGTGAGGAGCTTAATCACAGCTGCCCCTATTGTGGACACAGACTGCTGTCCCATTTTGGTTATTTCCTAAATGGGAGGAAGGGAAGTGGGAAGAATTTGGCATTGCCCTAAGAGATCTTCCCTTTCTCATCCCATTTGGCCCACCGACTGCTGATTTTATGAGTAATACACAGATTCACTTTGAGCTATAAAAACAAAATTAATTCAAATCATTGTTCCAAAGAAACCTAGAACCAGGCCATGCTTAATTTGGCTTGTTAGGAGAGGAACTCTTCTTCGTGAAATGTCAGAACTTAGCTCTTGTTGAATCCACATATGCAGGCAGCACACACATGCGCACACACACACACATTCAAAACTCACATACTCCTCCAAAACGTGAAGCTATTTTCCAAGAAAGCCAGATGAAGATTCTCTTCATTACCAAAGAGTGAGTCAGTTCTGGGTAGAAACAACTAAGCAAGCAGCTCCAGTAGGAGAAAAGCCAGAGCATATGAATACAAAAAAAAAAAAAAAAAAAAAAAAAAAAGCAGTGAGTTCAGCTTAACCAATTACCTTGGACCTTAGAAACGATTTAGTCTAGAGATAACTGCATACTAATCTAGTAAATCTCATTGATTTAATATTTTTTGAATAACTTAAATAATTATTTCTGATCTCGCTGGAAAATGTTATTTTTCTCACTACAGTAACCTTTTTTAAACTATTGGCATATAACCCATAACATGATGAGATATACCTCAAATATATAGAATAAGGCCGATTTTCTTAAAAATGAAATTTTTTTTTCATATTTTATTTACATTTCAAATGTTTCAGATCTCCCCTTTGGAACCTCCCCATTCCCTCCATCTTCCCCCTGCCAATATGGGGATATTCTCCAACCCACCCACCCACCCACCCACTCTCATCTTTCCTCATTGTCATTCTCCTATACTGGGGGAATCTAACACCCTCAGGCCCAAGGGCCTCTCCTCCCCCTGACGGATAACAAGACCCCCCTCCTCTGCCACATTTGTGGCCAGCCCCATGGGTCTCTCCATGTGTATTTTTTAGTTGGTGGATCAGTCTCCAGAAGTATCGGGGGGTCAGGCCAGTTGCCACTGTTGCTACCTCCCTGGGGCTGCACACTCCCTCAGCTCCTTCAGTCCTTTCTCCAAGCCCTCCATTTGGGACGTCACACTCAGAACTACTGTTGCTGCAACGTGACTCTTGGGTATTTCAAACTTTTGGGCTAATAACCTCTTAACAGTGAGAACATAACATGTTCATTCTTTTGTGACTGCGTTACCTCGCTCAGGATGATATTTTCAAGATCCATCCATTTGTCTACGAATTTCATGAAGTCATTCTTTTTAATAGCTGAGTAGTATTCCATTGTGTAAATGTACCACATTTTCTGTATCCATTCCTCTGAGGAGGGACATCTGGGTTGTTTCCAGCTTCTGGCTATTATAAATATGGCTGCTATGAACATAGTGGAACATGTGTCTTTATTACATCTTGGAGCTATTCTGGGTATATGCCCAGGAGAGGAATAGCTGGGTCCTCAGGCAGTATTATGTTCATTTTTCTGAGGGTCCGCCAACTGATTTCCAGAGAGGTTGTATCATCTTGCAATCCCACCAGCAATGGAGGAGTGTTCCTCTTTCTCCACATCCTCTCCAACATCTGCTGTCACCTGAGTTTTTGATCGTAGCCATTCTGACTGGTGTGAGGTGGAATCTCAGGGTTGTTTTGATTTGCATTTCCCTGATGACTAAGGATGCTGAACATTTCTTTAGGTGCTTCTCAGCCATTTGAGTTTCCTCAGTTGAGAATTCTCTGTTTAGCTCACTTACCCATTTTTTGATAGGGTTAACTGGATCTCTGGAGTCTAGCTTCTTGAGTTCTTTGTATACTTTGGATATTAGCCCTCTATCAGACGTAGGATTGGTAAAGATCTTTTCCCAATCTGTAGGTTGCCGTTTTGCACGATTCACAGTGTCCTTTACCTTACAGAAGCTTTGTAATTTTATGAGGTCCCATCTGTCGATTCTTGATCTTAGAGCACAAGCCATTGGTGTTCTGTTCAGGAACAATTCCCCTGTGCCCAAGTGTTCGAGATTCTTCCCCTTTTCCTCTTCTATTAGATTCAGTGTATCTGGTTTTATGTGAAGGTCCTTGATCCACTTGGACTTGAGCTTTGTACAGGGAGATAGGAATGGATCAATTCGCAATCTTCTACATGTAGACCGCCAGTTGATCCAGCACCATTTGTTGAAGATGCTGGTTTTTTTCCATTGTATGGTTTTAGCTCCTTTGTCGCAGATCAAGTGACCATATATGTGTGGGTTCATTTCTGGGTCTTCGATTCTATTCCATTGATCTACTTACCTGTCATTGTACCAATACCATGCAGTTTTTATCACTACTGCTCTGTAGTACAGCTTGAACTCAGGGAGGCTGATTCCCCCAGAAGACCTTTTATTGTTAAGGATAGTTTTTGCTATCCTGGGTTTTTTGTTATCCCATATAAATTTGAGAATTGCTCTTTCTAGGTCTATGAAGAATTGAGTTGGGATTTTGATGGGGATAGCATTGAATCTGTAGATTGCTTTCGGCAGGATGGCCATTTTAACTATGTTAATACTGCAAATCCATGAGCATGGGAGATCTTTCCATCTTCTGAGGTCTTCTTCCATTTCTTTCTTCAGAGACTTGAAGTTCTTGTCATACAGATCTTTCACTTGTTTGGTTAGAGTCATACCAAGATATTTTATAATGTTTGTGACAATTGTGAAAGGTGTCATTTCCCTAATTTCTTTCTCAGACTGTTTATCCTTCGAGTATAGGAAGGCTACTGATTTGCTTGACTTAATTTTGTATCCAGCCACTTTGCTGAAGTTGTTTATCAGCTGTAGCAGATCTCTGGTGGAGTTTTTCGGGTCACTTAAGTATACCATCATATCATCTGCAAATAGTGATAGTTTGATTTCTTCCTTTCCAATTTGTATCCCTTTGATTTCCTGTTGTTGCCTGATTGCTCTAACTAGAACTTCAAGTACTATATTGAATAGGTAGGGAGAGAGAGGGCAGTCTTGTCTAGTCCGTGATTTTAGTGGGATTGCTTCGAGTTTCTCTCCATTTAGTTTGATGTTGGCCACTGGTTTGCTATGTATTGCTTTTACTAAGTTTAGGTATGCTCCTTGAATTCCTGATCTTTCCAGGACTTTTATCATGAAGGGATGTTGAATTTTGTCAAATGCTTTTTCAGCATCTAACGAAATGACCATGTGTTTTTTTTTCCTTTGAGTTTGTTTATGTAGTGGATTACATTGATGGATTTCCGGGTATTGAACCATCCCTGCATCTCAGGGATGAAGCCTACTTGATCATGGTGAATGATCATTTTGATGTGTTCTTGGATTCGGTTTGCAAGAATTTTATTGAGTATTTTTTGCATTGATATTCATAAGGGAAATTGGTCTGAAGTTTTCTTTCTTTGTTGGGTCTTTGTGGGGCTTTGGTATCAGTGTGACTGTGGCCTCATAGAATGAATTGGGTAGTGTTCCTTCCGTTTCTATTTTATGGAATAGCTTGAAGAGTATTGGTATTAGGTCTTCTTTGAAGCTCTGATAGAATTCTGCACTGAACCCATCGGGTCCTGGGCTTTTTTTGGTTGCGAGACTTTTAATGACTGCTTCTATTTCTTTAGGGTTTATGGTACTGTTTAGATGGTTTATCTGATCCTGATTTAACTTTGTTAATTGGTATCTGTCTAGAAACTTGTCCATTTCCTCCAGATTTTCCAATTTTGTTGCATATAGGCTTTTGTAATAGGATCTGATGATTTTTTTAATTTCCTCACTGTCTGTTGTTATATCTCTGTTTTCATTTCTAATTTTGTTAATTTGGATACTGTCTCTGATCCCTCTGGTTAGTCTTGCTAAGGTTTATCTATCTTGTTGATTTTCTCAAAGAACCAGCTCTTGGTTTTGTTGATTCTTTGTATAGTTCTTTTAGTTTAAAAATGAATTTGAGGTAAGATAAATGAAATAAAATCATCTGAGACTTCATCTGAGATTTTAGTTTTTGTACTGAAAACATATTTGTAAGAAAACTTAGGTTATGTTTTAAGTCAACAGAAAGGGAACTGTATCTATTAAAGGCCAAGCTTCTTGTCATCCAACATCAGTTGTTTTCTTGGACCATATTTTGTTAGAGGAAATAATTTCTACCCCATTGTTATCACTCTCTATTGGACCTCTGTCAACATCAGGCTTATGGTAACAGAAACATGGTTGATTACACAATACATTGGGCAAAGTGTGTAGAACCTACTTTTCCCTTCATTTCTATGTCTTTAGTCAAGAACTTCTGTAGAGGTTTTTAACAGTAGGAGTATTAGTAGGAGATGTGTGTCAAGAGAAAAGAAAATAACTACTCAGTCTGGTGATGAGAAATGAAAAGACAACATTTCCTGTAGTTCAGAGCATGACAGGAGAAGGTAGATCAGTAAGAGCTCTGAGATAGGAAATAGTGATAAAGCAAAACTGGTTGAGGAGGAACCACTTATAAACAGCTGTTATGCCCATAAATAGGAATTTTATTCTGAGGCTGAAGAAGGATAGAAAACCATTGGGTTTTTCAAAGAGGATCAGCATGATTTTTAAATATTTTTATGTAGGTTACTCTAGCAGTAAAATGCATGCAGTGAAAAGGGAGGATGGAAAGTGAGGAAATCCAAAGGTTGATACATACATCCTAAATTATAGTATGTACTGAATAAATAGTTGTAAACATGCAATGATTTCTAGTTATGTACAGGAGAGATGCATAAAAGAAAGAAAGTAGTTAAGGGCTCAGATCTGTTACTCATCTGCAGGCTTCCAGGCAATCTTTCCCCAGGGCACTTCTAGTCAGCACTGGCTAGCTGCCCGCATTGAGCTGTTTCACAAATCATTCATCATGCTCAAGTTTCATGTGTGGCAAAACCTTACACACATGCTCCCATTTAAACTCTAATAAAGAAGAGCTTAACAATCAGGTGATGTTCTTCTCCAGTTCATATGAACAAAGCAAAGCATCTTTTTAAGCCATGAAACTGCTATGTTGCAGCAGGATTTCATTCACAAGACTGACTCTAAAATCCATGATTGTTCCACTGTTCTGTAGGGGCACATGTCACTTTGGTTATCAGAATGGGTTTTGTGAGCCCATTTCCATACATTTTTAAAGAAGTTTCCATCACAGACATTATCAACACACACTGACACAGAAGCATTTGTATAACTGTGTACTAACAAACCGCTCAAAATTTTTGTCTATAACTTAATGTGCCTCCATATGCTCAGGAGTCTTTACCAGATTAGGATAGTTTAGAAAAACTGTATTGTATCCTAACGACTTGAAGATATAGTAATTATTTTAATCATTTTTATTTCCTAAATTGTGGACAGTTTCTGTTGTTGGTTCTGATACAATTTAAATATTATCTCTTTCTATCATTAAATATCTTTGGGTAAACTTTCATAAATACTGAGCACAATGTATAGACCCCCAAATAGCTTCTAGAATAACAAACACTGCGTGGGTCTGCTGCAATTCCTATATGGTTGTAATTCTACCTTTGTCTTTGCCCCTGCTTCCTCTCGCTGGTCATCTGAACATGTATTGCTTTTCTACCTGAAAATGCTATTTTACAGGCCGTTCTCTTTAATAGGACCCTGGAAGTAACAAAATAATATTCTTCTCCTTCTGGACGTCGCCCTTTCCTCTTTAGAAAATGAATTTTCCACCTATCACTTCAATGTACTCTAACAAATGACTGCCCTGCTCATAGCCCAAGTATATCTCGAACATGCAGGAAAGACGTCTCTGAGGGACAAAAACAACAACATTGCATCAAAGCCATGTAATTGCTTTTAAGATGCCTACTGCTTTTATTAGAATCTTTTCCACTGCTGTCCTGTGCTGGACACACTCTTCTAAAAATATCTCTCTTATGTTCCATTTTGGTGTCACAAAAATATCTCATCTATAGAAGCCTACAGTTGAATTAGCATAGGGTTGTTCATTTTTCCACAAGTAATAATTTAATCATTTTAAAAGAAAACAGTAAAAAAATTTTTGATAAAAGCCTTTAAAAGGATGTGGAGGGAAAAGAAGGAAATTGTGCCACATGATGTTTCAAAAACATCACTGAGACTTTTAAACTTCAGATTCTTTATCTGTGAAAAGGATATGGTAATGTTACAGATTTTTATAAAAATATATAAAACATATACTATGGCTTTTGACAACTAAAGAATTCAATGAAGAATAGTAACACTGGCAGTAGCAGTTAATATTTGAAGGCAAAGAATAAACCTTCATCCAGAATTTATTCAACACTTAACTGATTATGTATGACAGAGTCCTCATAGAAGATGCTTTCATTATACCAAATGACTAATAACTATTCACTGCAAATTTTATAATGGAGATATTTAATCATTGTTTTATCAATAGAATCATTTATATGCAACCATTTATATATGCTTACTGGCATTTCGCAGTTTTCAAAGTTTCAAATAACCATTTAAAGCAAGCTGGAACAGGTTTATAAATCATCACCACCACCATGGCAACTGACATCACTCTGTGATTCTTGTGCCAGGCCATGGACTAAGATCGTCCCATGTACTTCATTAGACCAGTCATCACAAGAACCCTGTGAAGTAGCTACTCCCCATTTTACAGGCAGTGAAAATGTAATTTAATGACTAACTCAATTATCATACAACTAGTAAGTGAGTTAACCAGCACATGGCTGTGAGTCTGTCTCCATGGCATGGAGCTATTGTCACTTACAGTTGAGATTGTGATTCATAGAAAATTGCAGTGGGAATCAGGAGCAGATTTTCTCTACTTGTGATCTAACATCCATCTTGAATAAATAGTGCAAATAAGATACAAAAAATTTGTGACCTGATCTCTTACATCAAATACACTAAATAGTTTAAATATGGGAGTCATCCTTCTAATTTGTCCCATTAGTAATTATTCAACAGGTGTGTTGCACAAATAAGCCACCCTTGCAGAAGCCATTAAACAGGCTCAGGTCACCTACATTGAATATGAACACTGATAGCTGTAATCTGCTGTTCAGTCTTCCTCAAATTGTACTGGCAATCCAGAATACAGAAGACAGTTAAATACACAGAGGGCTTCCAACTGAAACTTGTTGCTTAAACAAGCTACTGACCCTTATTTGGGAAAGGTAAAACTGTTAAAGAAAATCCTTTACTATATTCTTGCAAACTGGACCAAGACAAAGAGAATAAATTATCATTATAGGAGCTCAGTGATTCTGAAACTCAGAAGTAGTCTGCAATATTTGTAAATCATTTGGGATCACCTTGCTTCTACAGAAGGCTAACCCTCAAAGTGTTGTTAATTAATTTGACCTCAGGCTAACCCTCAAAGTGTTGTTAATTAATTTGACCTCAGATAAAGCTGTTTTTGAAAACTTTCTACAAAGTAAAATCTTACTCCCTGAAATGAGCAGGATCCTTTCTCTGCCAAAAAAAAGCACCATCCACTGTCTTTGCACCTGTGGTTAGGTAAGTTAGAATTGGATTTCCTGTTAGCTCACAGAAACAAGATTGGCTGCAAGGCAAGCAAGTTTTCTTTCCTTTTTATGTTCTAGTAAGGTTCTTTTTAAAAAGCAATGGATACATATCTAATTGTAATCTAGTTATTTTTATTTTTTATAAATTAAGGATATAGTCACATTGTTCCCCTAGAAATTTTATTATCAGTGTAGAAAAATTATTAAGTACAATTTACTGTAAATGTATATACTATGTTTTATCTTGCTGAAAATTGCTTTTTACTGCTAGGAGTAAAACAGTGTAAACAGGTAAGATAAAATATAGTAATTTTTACCAGACATATAATATGATGATTATTTCAATTATTTGAAAGATATATTGGATGGATGTAAAATAGATCACTTAAAATCCACATTTACTTTAGGCTTCCTTTCTTGATGGGCAAAATGATGCTGACTAGTCACCTCAGATATCACAAAAAATCAATACATTGGAATTTTGAGTAAACTAAGAGGTATTAGGTATGAACAGACCTGTGATTCACAGGTATCTTCTGGCTCAGATTTCTGAGTTATTCCTCCAGATCAGACACAAGAATTCTTTTATCACTTGGTGAAGCCAACTATGGCAGGAAAGTAGGGCTTGTGTTCTCCCTAGCTAGATACAGCGCGCTAACATCTTGGGTTTCATTTACTTTGTATGCCAAGCAACTTCCATCAAACCCCTAAGTTTAACATAATTCCATAATTACTTAGGAAACTCCTTTTTTTTTTTTAAATCATAAGAATAACAGAGAGAGAAGGAGACAGAGATAGAGACAGAGACAGACAGACAGAGAGAGATTGTGTACAGTGCATACATTTCCAGTGAAGGGGGTGGTCCAAGTTGTGTGATCCAAAATGAGGCTCAACTTTACATGATTAAAGGTCAGCCAAATATCTCCCTTGGTAAAGGTGCCTTCTGCCAACGATGAGTGCTTGATTTTGATTCCTGAGACTCATACCATAAACAAAATTTCACATTTACAAGTTGTCCTCTGATGTCCACATGTACTCTGTGGCATGCATGTTCTCTGACACACACACACACACACACACACACACACACACACATACATGCACATAAAATAACAAAAAACAAATAAATAAAATATAATAAATTTTTAACTGTTTGGGAAGATCTTTTACTTGTGTTGGACAGTGAAGACTGGCAAATGTAAGGGCCAGGATTTAAAACAAAAAAAGACTGAGGAGTAACCCACTTACCCATTTACCACTGAATGCACAGTCTCTAAAGGTAACAGTGTAACTGAACTAAAAGTTTGTCCCAAATTCCAAATATGATAAGCAATGTTATGAAAATAGCAAGAATCAGATGGTTACAAAATTAAGAATGTAAGAAATATGGGCCTGAGTTAAAGCAGGTGTTGGAACTGTGGTGAAGCAAACTGAGATTCAGACTTGAGCACCTGCCTTAGGTCATCCTCATTGTCGATGAGACTGTGAGGATGAAAATGAGACGGAAATACAGGCACTTTTGGTTCAGAAAAGCAAATTGTTCCATTCCATACCTCTTCTCACACTCAGACACATTAGGGGCCATGCATAGAGCAGAGGACTAATTTTAAGCACCGTCTGATGGTATTCTGATGCTAGAAATAAACATCCTATTTATACAAAGAATAAAGTGAAACCTTTGCCTGAAAGCCATGTCGGGTGAGGAATAAGGGATAAAGAATGTCTCGAATATTGATTGTTGAAATGTTTTCAAAAGTTCTCTAAAGCAATTCTCAGCCACTTTCTCTCAGGAAAAAAGGAAATTGTTTGTTCTTGTTTGTCTGAAATTATCAGAAAGAAATACAATCATTCACTTTTTGATAATTTAAGATGCCATTTGATAATTTAAGATGTATAAGCTTGTTGTCATAGAAACCGATAAAAGTAAAGAACTTCATTTTTCTATACCAAACTTCCTCATCTCCTTATATATAAATTTTTTAATCCCAGGAAAGCCATATGATATCTCTCAGAAATATTACAGCATATGCAAATCCTAATTGGGCAGACAAGACCAATCTTGCTTCATTTCTCATGTGCTCCATGGGAACTTTGACTTATTTGCTTGACAGATCTATTGGCATATTAATTTTCAGATTCAGTTTTTTAAAAATGGAGTATAAAGCCTTAACAAATGAGGAAAGGTATCTAGGGAGGGGCTGTGTGAAAGGACAGAGAATACAGAATAAATTCTTCTAATGGTCAGTAGTACTCCTGGGTGTAGCGCGTGACCACCCCAGCAGCATTTGCATTTTCTCAGGCTCTGTGCTAGACCCAATTTGTATATTACTGTCCTATATCTTCAGAAAAATGTCTTCAATGTGATATACTGTTATCCCTCACCTATAATAAGGAATGTAAGTTTCATAAACCTTGTATCTTATACTCTAAGATGATATGATGAATAGATAAAAATCGAAAATATCTGTGATATATAGACAGATGGTAACATTTGGTTTTTTAGTATGAGGTTCTGGAGACATAAAAGTGAATAATAACCTATATGGTTATTATTCTACACATCTAAGAAGCTCACAATGAAGGGGATATTTACAATAACAATAAATTACAATATGTGAAAATGCAAAGCAAAATTACTAAATAAAATTTTGAAATTAAAACTCTTCCATTAATATCATTATCAATCTTTGCAAAGATGTGGCCTTTAAGAATTCAAAATTTGTCAGTTAGTCTTATAAGCTTGCATTTATAGATTCAAAATACATACAGGATAGGCTCTTCATAGGCAATGACTTCCCAAATAGGATTCCAGTACATCAATAAATAATCACAATTGACAAGTACAATAGTATGAAATTTACAAACTTCTCAACAGTAGAGGAAACAACACAGTGAAGAAACAGCCTACAGAATGGGAGGAAATATTTTCCAGCTATATATCTGACAGGAAGTTAAGATCCAAAGTATATAAAGAACTTAATAAATTCAATAACAAAGCAAATAATCCAATCAGTGAAATAGCTCTCATGACTTGCTCTGACTTAATTTTATAACACTCAGGACTGCAAGTGACACTACCTGTAGTGAGGTAGAACCTCCACATCAGTCATCAATCAAGAAAATGTGCCATAGGCTTTCCCACAGCCCAGTGTGATGGGAGCATTTACTCAATTTAAGTTCCCTCTTTCTAAATGATTGTAGCTTGTGTCAATTTAACATAAAACTAGCCATCACACTGCTTCCCCCATTGATAAAGTGAAGAATTAATAAAAGAATATGCAAATTGCAGCATTTTTGATTTAGTACAACAAAAGCTGCTGGGCATATCCAGTTACTGGACTCCAATACAGTACTAATGGTTACTGCAGAACTGTACACTAACCAATGCATCTTCAAAGCACAAATTCAATAACAAATCATCAGAGGCAATCTATACTATAGATCAAAGAGACTTACATACAGCTACAGAATAGTTTACTCAATAACTGTAGCCCAGAGAACTTTCTCTAAAATAGATTCTTTTTTTAGGATATAATGTGAATCTAAACAAATACTTTTAAATAAAACAACTTCCTGTAAATTATTAGATCATATCAGACTAAAACTTGAAACCAATAGCAAGAGAAACCAGAATATATGTAAATATATGGATATTGAGCAATATACTTTATTAATTTTAGTTTTTTAATTAAATACATTTACATTATTTTTCACCTTCCTTTGGCTTCCTCCAGTCCCTTCCATGCCGTCTTTTGCTCCCTCTCAAGTTCATAGCCTCTTTTTTCTTTGTTATTTTTATATCTACTTGTATAAAAATAAGTACAACTTGCTCAGTCTGTTTAGTATTATTTTTATGTATATGATTTCAGTTCTCATGACTTGATATTGGGTAGCCATCTATAAGGCTTATCCCTACCTAGTAAAAAACTGTTTCTTTTGTTCTCAACACTTCTTAGGAGACTCTAGTTCTTTGTCAAGGCATGGGATCCCATGAGATTTTCGTGCTTCATGTTAGCACATCAGTTAGTGTTTTTTGTGTTCAAGTTTTCTTTAGGCAGCCATATTGCTGAGGTGTTATGGGTGAAGCTTCCTTGTTATTTCTCGGAGACACAAACTCACAGCAAATTCTCTGATCCTCCGGTTCTTCCAATCTTTCTGCCTTTTTTCCATAATGTTCTATGAGCACTAGACGCAGGCATTGTGTTATAGATGTATTAATTTGGAATGGGCACCTCAGGTCTCTGTGCATTTTGCTTTCTGCTATTTTAACAGTTGTGACTATCTGTAATAGTCTCCATCTTTTGCAAAGAAAAGTTTCTTTGAAGAGGGGTGAAACCTATACTTGTCTGTGGGCGTATATTCAAGTATTTAGAATGCAAATAGTGATTGGTCTGGTAGTAGAGTAGCAGCAGTAGGTTCTCCTCTAAGATGCATGGTCTCATTAACTTGGTATGGTTGGCTAGGTTTCCAGTACCAGGCATGATTTTCCTCCTATTGTGAAGGCCTTACATACAATTAGACTACTGTTGGTTACCACCAAGATAGTTTGTCACTACTGTCCCCATGGATATCTTGTAATGTTGTAATGCTGGTCACTGTTGTGGCTCATAGGCTTTGCAGCTAGATAGGTGTATTGGTACTTCCCTCTCTTGGAAGCTTGCATACCCCATTCTGGAACTATGAAACTAGTCTTTGGTGAGGAGGCTTGAGGTCAAAATCAGATCAGATCCTCAGAGTCCCGTGTCCAAAGTACCAGTACTTCAACCTCTAGGAGATAACAAATGGCAATAGCATATTCTGTTTAGGAAGCCTCTTGGACTCCTATGACCAAAAATTCAAAAGGGAGCTTCTTATGTCTGGTTAGTGGAGTTTTTGTTTGATAGTCTATGGCTCTTGGGAGTCATGATCAACCCAGTCGTGTAACTTAAACTATGTATGTATGTATGTATATATATGTATACAGCTAGACTTAGAGTATTATATGTAATTTAGGTAAATAAAAACTAATAAGATTTTTTATTATTTTTCAAGCATCGTTAGCATTATACTCTTGAATTATCAGTGAATCATTCAAGAAATCAGGGTTGTGATGGTTAATCTTTATTATCAATGAGATTATATTGGTATATGCATAGAGAATTTGTATATTATATATCTGGATATATTCATGAATGTATTTAAAGAAGAAATTAACATGTAAAAAGAACAATTAAGATAAGTATGATCTAGTGAATAATTGATGGAATTCTTTGACGTGAAACAACAACAAAAAGAATAGATATCCAATAGAAAACAGAAAGAATCTGATATGATCAATTTGATATTTAAATTGTGTACAGATGAAGGGAGCCTTGGAGGGAGGCTATAACCCACTATTTTAGCAGAACATCTGTGAGATAGAGCAGAGGCCATATACTCTGTCACACATGCAAATCTAATACTGACCCCTGCTGTAGTTGTTTGTTCTGTGGTTTGTTGCCCTAGAATACAACTTGTTTCTTTGAGGAGAATACTCTGCTGCTATTCCAGCTTTTTAAGTTTTAGCATGAAGCAATGAAGGACACAAATGAGTAATTAATATAGAGTAGGAGTTTCAAATAAATTAACAAAGACTTGCTATCTACCTGACCATAGCTTTACAGGTATCACCTAGCTTCTCAGTCCTTCTAATTTCTTACTGGTGGGAACTTGCCCTATGATGCAGAAATTCCTTCCACATTTTGCATTGTGCCACATAGCCCTCAGTGTCTGATAAAGAAATGTTAAAGAACATCATTGTCACTGGCAGCAGCAAAGTGAGTCACAGGGTAAAGAATGAATCACCAAAGAGGTAGGTGTTATGCAGTATCTCATGGTGGCCAACCAAGCGGCCTGGT
>JADRCH010000114.1:4163237-4233059 GCA_019843965.1 Rhynchomys soricoides
GTTGGAAGGTGGGTAGGTGCTATGCAGTATCTCATGGTAGCCTACCACATGGCCTGGTATTTCACTGGTTGGAAGGTGAACCATTGTAAGTGTGTGGACAACAAGCTATTACCGTAGTTCTTTTTCAACAACCAGGAAGTTGAATAGTGGCTCTTTTCTACAACATAGAACTCTAGATGTGCAACCGCATTATAGGCACTATCTAACTGACCAAGTAGAAGACCAATGTCACATGGCCTCTACCTTGAAAGCACAATAAGCCCGTGAAAACAATCATCATCTTCTGCAACTTTCAAGGATGTTGTTGGTGCTGAATGACCTTCCTTTGTGGGCCATTAGTAGCATCAAAAGAAACGTGTGTGTAAGAAAATCTAGGGAGGAGAAAAACTGGGTTAACTGTTCTCAGACTAGTTTCCTGACCAATATTGTTTGTTTGTTTGTTTGTTTGTTTGAATTTAATTTTTTACCTATTCACTTTACATCCCACTCACTGCTCCCTTCCTGGTCATCTCCCTCCCACAATATTTCCCCTATATACCCTCCCTTTCTCCTCAGAATGGTTGGGGCCTCCTGGATACTCCCTCACCCTGGCACTTCAAACCTCTGCCAGATTAGGCACTTCCTCTCCTACTGAGGCCAGACAAGGCAGCATTGCTAGTAGAATATATCCCACTTAAAGGCAATAGCCGTTGGGATAACCCCCATTCTAGTTACTCAGGACCCACATGAAGATCGAACTACACATCTGCTACACATGAGAGGTAGGCCTAGGTCCAGCCCGTGTATGTTCTTTGGCTGGTGGTTCAGACTCTGAGAGCTCCAAGGGTTGAGGTTAGTTGACTCTATTGGTCTTCCTGTGGAGTTCCTACCTTAATCCTTCCTTCTATTCTTCCATAAGTGTCCCAAGCTCCATTCATTGTTTGGCTGTGGGTGTCTGTATCTGTCTGCATCAGCTGCTGGGTGGAGCCTGTCAGAGGACAATATGTAGGCATAAAAGAGTATCATTAATATTGTTAGGGATTGGTGCTTACCCATGGGTCTCAAGTTGGGCCACTTATTGGTTGGCCATTCCTCAGTCTCTGTTACTTCTCCCTGTGCCTGCATTGCCTGCAGACAGGATAAATTTTGGGTTGAAAATGTTTTGGGTAGGAGGTGTCTTGATCGCTCCACTTGGGTTCTTATCTGAAACAGAAGGTGGCCTCTTCAGGTTCCAGATTCCCACCATAGTGAGTTTTAACTGACCACTATTCTGTAGATGACAGTAGTTTGGTATTATTTTTTAAACTGAACATTTGTATCATGCTTAGCAATTCTACTGTCATTTCATGATGATATTAGGTAAGAAAGCTGGATGCTGATAGTCTGACATACTGGACTAGAGATAACGTGTGAAGGATCTTAATGTAGTGTTAGTGAACTTGTACTGTATACTGATAGCATGAATTAAGGAAGCATGAGAAAGGCAAAAGTGATTATTAGAGTTTGAGAAATAGTCAATGAGAGAATGGACTAAGGGAAGTAGATTTGACCAGCATATATTATATCCATATGTGTTGAAATATTATAATGAGTTATAATTGTACATTAAAGTGTATAATTAATATACATTAGTAAAAAATAATTTTTAACAAAGTGCTGTTAGAAAAATATTTGGCAATATTATATACAAACCATAGGACAAAAGACACTCAGAGCATCTATAATATATAGAGTATAAATGTACTTTGTCACCATATAGGATTTTGTATATTAAGCTTTAAAATAAGTATTATTATTATTATGTTTCTGAAAGATGACGTGAGTCTTGGCAAAAATGAGGAGGTGTAATAAAATAAAAAAAAAACTGTGCTTAGTGAGAGTGAATAATAATAACCAAGTTAGTGTGAGAAGGGACAGCGAACATTCTTACAGAACAGTAAAGAAGAAATGCAGAAGGCACTGGGGGATGGAATGATGCTCCATGCTCATGGGTTGACAAAATATTGTATTAAAGGCTGTATCACTGAAAGTAATGGACAGATTCAGTGTAATCCTCCTTAAAATTTTAATGATAAATTTCACAGAACTGGGGAAAATCCTAAAATTCACAGAGAAGACAAAGCATCCCCAAAGTCAAAACATTTCTAAAGCAGAAAGAACACTACTACAGTTATCATATACCTGACCTCAAGGTCTACTACAAAGCCATAATGACAAAATCTACATGAGGCTGGCTGGTTGAAAACATATATGTAGAACAAAGAAAAAGCCTATAATACTCAGGAAAATCTCATACAGCTTGAGCCACCTAATCTTGTCAAAAATACATATTGGAAAATATTCTTTTCAGCAAATGATGCTAGGAAAAAGGGATGTCATTTGTGAGAATGAACACATATCCATATCTCTCACCTACTCAAAATGAATCAAACTTCAAAATAATACCTGATACTGTGAACTTGCTAGAAGAAAACACTTCAAGATATAGGCATAGGCAAGAACATTCTGTGAAATCTTATAGCACAAGAAATAACCCCAATAATTGACAAATGGGATTACATGGAATTAAAAAATTCCGAATTTCAAAAGAAACAATCACCAAAATGAAGAGGTGGCCAACAGAATACAAGAAATTTTTTGTCAGATGTGCCTCAATCAGGGTTAATATTTAGAATACGCAAAAATACGCAAACATTCAATACAAAAATAAAAACAAATTTTCTAGCCAACAAATGGGAAGATAAACTGAGCAGATAGTTCTCAGAAAAAGAAATATAAATGATTAATAAATATTTTTTAAAGTCTACAACAATTTTAGTCATGGGGGAATGCAAATTAAAAGTATATAATTTCATCTCCAGGCATAATGGCTTTCTTTGTGACAATAAATGATGAAAACAATATATTAAAAGATAAATTTTTGTGGGCACTGTTCACCATAGAAACCTGTATGGATGATTCTCAAAATCTATAAGATCTGCCATATGACCCACTTATGACCCAGCTACACCACTTCATAGTGTGTACCTAAACACTCTTAAGTCCTAGTACAGAGCTACTTTACACCTATGTTCATTGCTGCACTATATACAATAGTTAGAAAACGGAACTAATCTAGATGATCATACACAGATGAATGGGTAAAAATATGATACATATATTCATAGAACTTTATTAAGCTATAAAGAAAAATGGCATTTGCAGGAAAAATTGTGGAATTATAAATCATTATGTCATGGATAATAACACTGCCTCACAAAGATAAAGCCATGTTTATTGTTTGTATATTTCCAAGTGTAGGCCATTTCACTAGAAAGGTGACAGTGAGCAGAGAAGAGAGCTTAAGGAGGAATGGAGAAAAAAGTAATAGTCACGTGCCATGTGAGGTGGTGGAGGATCAAGGCTAATAGGAAGAGCAGGTGATGGGAGGAAGGAGGGAAGGTCAGGAAGAAGATCCTTAGCACAAAATATGTATGAAAATGCCACAATCCACCCACTACTATATATATGCTAATTGAAGAAACACAAGGTTTCTGTTCTAATGCAATTGTGAAATGTTGGATTAATAGATCTATCTAGATACATGTCAGAGCTTTCATGAAGGTACAAATGAGAACCATGACTTGAGAGGTGATATAGAGAAAATTAAGAGGACTAAGACCATAGGCTGATTGTTACTCATAGACTCAAGTAATTTGGGAGCTTATTCTAGACATACCACATTGTGTATTTAAAGTCTGCATCTTACATTGTGACAGAGTATCTACATAGGTGTTAGGTAAGTACCCAATAACATATTAAGAGTTCTGGGGGATTTGGGTACAAATTGATTTAGAAAATGAAAGAACCAAATTAAAGTACAGAGTTACTCTAGAAGAGTGAGCAGATAGACACTGGACTGCCTCACTTTCCTGGTTCCATATAAAGCATTCACATGACAAATTAAAGTTTTGATCATTCCAGATATAACAATATTCACTTGTTTAATTAAACAAGTAGGTTGCTCTTTGTATAGGTCATTTAAAATGTTAAAAATAAAATTAAACACATAATTAAGCTAGCAAAAGATAAAGATGCTCCAAGTTGAAAGCCTTTAATTCATATGAAGTTCAGTCCCCAAAGCCATTACGCTTTATTAAAGTCACCAAGGCAAAGATGTGATAAAATATTTTATGCCATTCTTTAAAAACTAAATTGTTCTGACACTTTTAATGACCACAAGAAACAGCCAATTAGAATGCCACCTTAGCTTAGCCATTGGGAATTCTTGAAGGGGTCAAAAACATAAAGATGGGTCCTCTTTTCTTCTTTTTCATTACTGGAAGTCTCCATATCCTTTCCATTATTGGTCATATAATCAGAAATTGATGAGGGGATTGAGCCCAGAAGTTGTAGTATTATTAATCATAGTAAGTTGGGAGGACTCTTCATTTGGTTTCCAATATTAACATAAGCCAATCTATGCTTGCCTTCCTTTTCTCCTTTTCTCTTTCCTTTGTTTGCTCCCCCCTTAATCGTTCCCTCCAAAATATATTCCTTGGCACCACTACCAGAACACATACATAATGTACATATCTAACCTGACAAATAGTTTAACATAAATGTTTCACCTTCTGCTTCCCAGGTTCTCCAAAAATAGGTCTACAGTATCTTTGAACACCTGTTTTCTGTAAGATCTAAAGGCTGGGTTTTATACTAGTCTCCAAACACTGTAAACTTTGCCCAGTGACTCTCATTTTTGTGCTTTTGTTAGTCTGATACACAGAGGCAGAATGACTCCTAATTCCTTTTCTATTAAAGTCCTGTGAGGCCAGTGACAAAAGCCACCATTTGTACTACAATCGATTGGTTTCTGAAAGTTGTACGATCTTTCTCAAGCATCCTTGAAGATTCTTCTTTTTTTCTTCAGAAAATACCTTAAGTTTTCAGTTGAACAAATCTGTTCATTTATCTACAGACATGTATAGAAATTTGCAGTTCTGGCTGCTGTTGCTGTTGTTGTTGTTGTTGTTTACCAGGCCTTTTATAAGTCAGCAGGACTGAGGACTCCTTGCCACTTGTACATATAATCTGGTAAAGGAGATAAAATACTTAATACGCATACACCAAAAACCTAATGTGCTAATCCTTAAAAAAATATGCATAGAACCTGTGAAAGCAAATGGAAGGTAGCCAAATACCTTGGTTATTAGGAAGGTGTAAGCGTCTATAATAGATTAGGTGACATTTGAACTGTGATCCAGGGGTGGATAAAAGTTTTCTAGGGTCTGAGTATGATGGTTCAGCAAAGCAGTTCTTGACACACCCTAAGATTTACAACCAGACGGAGTAGCTTATTTATCTCCTATTCTCTCCCGTCCTACCTTATTCATAGTTAAGGATCACGTAAATATATGTCAAATGAATAAGTGAATAAATTGTGAAAGAATGCCTATTTTAAAAACTACCTAGATCATGAGTCACATACTAAAATGGTTCAGAGGTGTCCCAGATAAATGTATTCTGAGGGTCAAAGCAGATATCTCTCTCTCTCTCTCTCTCTCTCTCTCTCTCTCTCTCTCTCTCTGTCTCTCTCTCTGTGTGTATGTGTATGTGTTGTGTTATTTTAGGCCATCTCCTGAGGAACAGTCCCTTGTGTGAAGCTTCTGGCTAGAAAGAGGATTGTTTTTTATTACTGGTTATTTTATTTATTTATTTACATGTTGTCCCCTTGCTGGTTTCTCCTTAGCAAACCCCTCATCCCCCCTCTCTTTTGCCTCTTTGACAGTGCTCCCCCATCCCCCTATTCCTACTTCACTGCTCTCACTATCTAGCATTCCCTTTCATTGGGGTATCAAGCCTCCACAGGACCAAGGGCCTCCCCTCCCATTGTTGCCAGATAAGGTAATCCTCTGCTACATATGCAGCTGGAGCCATGAGTCCCTCATGTGTATTCTTTGGTTGGTTGTTTAGTCCCTGGGAGCTCTGGTTGGTCAAGTTAGTTGATATTGTTGTTCTTCCTATGGGGTTGCAATCCCCTTCAGCTCCTTCAGTCCTTCCTTTAACTGTTCCATTGGGGGCCCCAGCTCAGTCAGATGGTTGGTTGTAAGTATCTGCATCTGTATTGATCAAGAGACAGTTATACCAGGCTCCTGTCAGCAAGCACTTCTTGGCATCAGCAGTAGTATCTGGGTTTGGTGGGATGGATTGCTAGGTGGAACAGTCTCTGGATGGTCTTTCCTTTAGTTTTTGCTCCATTTTTGTCTCTGCATTTCCTTTAGATAGGAACAATTGTGCGTTAAAATTTTTGAGATAGGTGGGTGGCCCCATCTCTCAACCAGGGGCTGTGTCTATCTACTGGAGACGGTCTCTATAGGTTCTATGTCCCTTTGTTCAGTATTTTGGCTAATATTGGAGAAATAACAAAGGAAGTCATAGTTCTTCATTTTCCTATTATGTGGCAATTTCTGTGTGGTGAATTTTTATATTTATTGCCTCACCAGCTCTTCAGTAATAATAAAGATTAAATGTTACCTCCATTTTACAAGTGACAAAAAGCAAATACCTAAAAGATCGTGAAACTTGCCATAGATTGCACAGATAGTAAATGAAGAAAGCATAATTAATTTTTGCCAGTCCTTTGGAAGCCCAAACTCTCGTTGCTGTTATACACAATTCCAATAATCAGCTTGTTTCATTTGTTTGTCTGAAATGACATGTGTATTTGGGTGTTTGTACAAGAACAACCTGAAGGAAGCCTCCAGTTGAGTAAAATGACAGTGCTTAGTTGAGGGTGGCTTTGTTCTTATAGACAAGAAATATCACCTGTGGTACTTAGTAAGTATAAAGTACCTATCATTTGTTCACTTATCATTGATTTGGTATAGAATCAAGTAACTGACATTTAATGCAAATAGGTGTTTCTAACCTTTGTGACTGACACTGAGACAAGATATTGTAATATACAATGTTCATGCCTGAGAACCATAAACATGAATTAGAAAATAGAATTATAAAAAGATCTCATGTTTTGAGTGAGTTTATGATTTCTGTAATAGGCCAGTGTATTAATAGCTAACCTTGGCTGCATGTAGCCCATAGGGCCACAGGTTGGATATGCATGTTCTAGAACAATACATGCAAATCTATAATGTTCTTTTTAAATTAATTTCAGAAATGCAGAGTAACTTATTTGGAGGTCATATGTCAAATGCATAATTTCTAGATTGTAGAAAACATTATAGAAAACAGATATGTTATAATAATGAATAATTAGAATAATAATAAATATAGCATGTATTTACTTAGTACCCAATGATTATGATTTTATACTGTATACTAGTTCCAGGTGGCAAATTCTTAACTTATATTATCTCAGTGCTCATAAGGATCTAAGAAAGGAATCATTATCTTGTTGTTCAGGTGAGTATCATTCAGACTAAAACAGGATAAATAACTTCTTAAGATCAAACAGGTAGCACAAGCTTCTTATTGTTTAGCTAAATAATTTTATTCTCATTTCATAGATAGGAAATTGAATCTCAGGGAGGCAGAAAACTGAAAAACTTTTCAAGACTGCACAATGAGAGAATGGTTCATGGAGTTCTTAAATTCAAAGAGAGCAGGGTTGGGGGGGCAGGAAGCTGCTGAGTGCGGGTTGAAGGTCAAGAACCTAGAGCCTGCTGTTGAAGCTGACACTATGTCTGTGCCCTCTTGTTAAAATGTCAAAATATGTGGCCTGTTTGTTTTTTATCCACAAGAATATTAGATACATATGAAGGTGAATAGGTACCATGCCATGCCAAAATTGGTTCATCTGTGGTTTCAGGACTAAAGCATTAAATTAGATACATTTTCATACTTGTGTAACAGACATTTCTTGTGGCATTGAAGAGTGGTAACTTAATCTTTAGATTATGATAATCTCTTTTGTTTACTTATTATTAGAGATATACTTTGCCAGTATATTCCAGGCTGGATTCTAGCACAGCTTCTCAAATGCTGGGATTACAGGTTTTCTTCACCGGGCCCGATTCAGTTTTGTGTTCTTCTTTTGAGTAGCTGAGACAGGCTAAAATAGACTAAGGACATATAGCATCTTGCATGACCATGGCATGACTCTAAAAGTCCTATTATTCTGTCTTTATGTCAGTAAAAGAGAAGCTATAATTTATCATCATATTTGGAAACCCAAAGTTTTATTTGGACATTTTCATCCTATTTACATAGAGGTATCAAAGAGCAAATATTTAAAATTATTTGTGTTAGAAATTTCAGATTTAGATTTGAACGTCTGTGCCATCATAAATATCCCTCTGAGCTTGCTTCCTTGTTCTCAAAATATGACCTTAAATCCCTATTTATCAATGTTTATAACAATGAGAAATAGCACATGTCCAGTTCCTAGGGTATTTGAGACACTCAATAATGTTAGGAGAATCCAGAGGAAACATATTTTTTCCCTAACTGTTAAGTACAGAATCTGGTCCATTGTGATCACTGAGGCTTATATATCTTGGTTGTGTTGTCTATAGGATTCCCAAAAGACCAGTCCACTAACCCTAAAATGTGAACTAAGTTTATTCAATAATCAATTTATCTAAACAAAATTCATTGTTTAATTATTTCTCTTTGTAAAAGATGTTGGCATAAATGTTGAAACCCATCTCACAATTGTGCTGTAATGAGCAATTATTATATTTGGTTTTGTTGTTGTTATGGTGGTGGTGGTGGTGGTTTGCCATTTCTGAAAACCAGCCTTTCAATTTATCTCCTAGTGATTCTCAACCTCAACTTCTATTCACCACCACCCCCACACCATACAAAAGGTGTGTTTATTATCCAATACCACATTAATGATTAATTTTGCTTCGGAAACAAGGGCATAAATAACACTGTGAACTCTCACATGTGGCTTGCTTCTCCCTCTCTCTGTGGAGCCAGCTACTAAGTCATAAGAAGTTCAATAGTTCTATGCAGAATCCAGTGTGGTGAAAAATGAAGTCTCTTTCCAATAGCCACAAGGATGAGTTTGTAGTTGTATCTTGAAATTACAGTTTTACTAAAACCTCATGAATAATCTTAAATTAGAATTACACATTTGAGCCACTCCCACGTTCCTGACTTTCAGACAAGACCAAAGATAACATTTACTATTTCAAGGCAGAAAGAATTATAATCAATTTTCAAGCAGCAACATATGGATAACACTGGCTGTCTTGTGTCAGCATCTGAGATTGTGAATTACCTCTCCATGACCTACCTAGAATGATTAAATTGGGATGGGAGATAAATCCTTTAATGTTTTAGGTAAAAGGGAAATTAGGATCTAGAAGTCAATGATTAGGCTGAAGTAAATATAGTGGTTTCAAGTTTCTGGAGCCACAGAGGTAACAGACAAGAGTCACAGGCTCAATATAGGGCCTGGCATTTAGTAGAAACTCTGTAAATATCTGCTACTCCATATTCTTTATGTTGGGATTCAATCTACTTGTCTATAATCATATGAGGCTTGTGTCTGTCTTCAACGAGTATGCTTCCAGATCTAAACTGTAACAACTCTGCATTGAATGTTCACCAAAAGTGAGACAGTATGAACATTGTGCACCTCTAAATACAGACACATGATGATGTATGCACATAAATTACCTATATACCAAGATGGGAAGCAATTTATGTTTCGAAGTCAACACATTTGTAATATTTAGCCCATGAACTATATGAAGTTCTTTCTTCTGGATCTGTCATTGAAGATGGTGCAGATAGTCCTCTATGTAATATAAGTTAAAAGGAAATGGATTATAACTAGAATCCAGTACAAGAGAAACCCCTAGAAGACTTCTTTACTGAATTTTTAACAGATCACCCAGGAGGAAAATGATTGCAGCTAATCCCCAGACTGATACAGAAATAGCCATTGTTAACAGTGTCTGTTGTCATCTCTGAGTTACTGGCCACGATTATCTGATCTTTATTAAATCTCTGTTTAGAGTCCCATTTAGAAGTGAGAACATGGCCCCCTGGTGGACTTTACTCCTCTCCTAATGAAAAGCCACTTCTCTGAATAGAGCATGTGCAATGCTTTTAAGCCTGGGCCTAGAAGGCAGACTGTATGAATGCCAGTCCCTGCTCCATCACTTAGCATCAGGACAAATTACTTCAAGTCTAACGTTTACTTTTCTCCACTGCAGAATGAGATAACAAAATGTCTATCTCTAGAGGTCATTGGAATAATTAAAATAATGTGCGTAAATATCTTAAAGCAGTACCTGAAACATAGTATACATACTCAGTGGACCTTAGCTCCTCTTATCATTGTTTGTGCCATGTGGCAGGGTAGTACAAAAGGCTGGGGCTTCTGAATTGCATGCACAGATTGGACCTGTGATGTGGAAAGTTTAATCAGCTCTTCATTGAGTTGGAATTTTGTTTTGTGCAACAGGGAGGATGATATTACATCAGAGATTATATTAGTGATTAAGTAAGTCCAAACACATAGATATAAACATAGATGAAGTATATACTTCCCTTCTGTTTCTTTAGACGGCTACTAGGTGCTGGTTGTGAGACATCACATCCTTCATCCTTTCAAAGTGTGTGACGATGAGTCCACCATTGTAAGGATAGGGGAGTGGTTCAGAATGCAGCATCAGATGCATAGAACATTTACGTTCATGGTTGGATACTTTGGAGTTTTTACAAAAATAAAATCTAGCAGATACAATTAAGAATACAGCATTCAGAATGGAAATAAGCACTGCTCTGCATTTTGTGGGCAATAAAAACTGAAAGAGAAGACGATCAATATGTTGACTCAATTAAGTTTTCAGCTACAAATAACTAATTTCAATCCTCATGGCATTTCTAGGATCTAAAATATATTGCTTATTCTTCTTAAAATATTAATATTGCCTGAATTATTTATGGAGCCAAGAAGCACTGTATTCTTTTAATGTGGAAGAGAATAGAAGGTTATTTCATGTCAGCAACATGGAAGACAATAATAAATTTGAAATGTAAATAATACCTCTGAGAATAAAGCCTGGTTAAAGGCCAAAGCACACAATTTCCAGACACTTTCTTTGTGATATATATGTTGGGAAAGCAATGAAAAATATTATCTTAGGCTTCTGATAGGTTTTGGGTTGTCAACAACTCGTGGATTATTGGAATTATTTTTAGAACTATTAATAATTAAAAACAATATACATGTAATTAAAAGAACCAATATCAACACTAATAATAGCTCTCATTTTTTGATATTTATGTCATAATTACTTTAACTTTTTATAAAATTACCTTATCTATCCTCCTTACAAATGCTGTCTGAACAAATGAGTGAAAATTCAAAGAAATTAAATGTTTGCCTCCATAGCCTCTGACTCCTGAGCTCTCTTTACATGATATAATATGCTCTTTTCAACAAGAAATATCGTTAATTCTGTTTATTAATTCACTTAACAGCAAGCTAGCTCTGTTTCTATCACATCTATTACATTTTTAACCTTGTATTTCTTTTTTGTCTTTATACAAATTTTATTTTATTCTTTGAGAATTTCATACATGTATGCAGTGTATTTTGACTATTTGCAACCCCTTCTACCTACACATTTGTTGATGTCAGCAGTCTTCACTGTTGTACAGAAAGCACAGTCTGAAGGTAAACAGACATGGCTTGCTTTCTAAACCTCTCCTTACTAGCAATATTATCTTGGACTACTTAGTGCTCTAAAGAAATCCAAGCTAGAAAACGCTATTGTCTTTTATCATTGCTCAGACTTCTGAGCTTTGAGGAGATAATTTGATCAAGGTTCTACTGCTATTATGTGGAGAATTTACATTTGAATTTAGGTCTGTCAAAGGTGTCAACATTTCATGCTTTTAGGAATTTATGTTAACTGCATGATTGAAAGTATTCATAATTACAGTTCGATGGATTGGAAGATCATCTAGAAATCCCTTCATTTTTCTGATGTGGAATTGGAGGCCTGGAAATATTTGGACTGCATTATGCTCACTTGAGAGATAAATAGATAAGAAAAGGGAGCACAGTGTCCCTAGATCCTGCTCTTTTCCAGTCTACTTGGTGGATTGACATCTTCCTACTGAACAGGGCTTTGTGCCTCTCCTGGAAATCTGTTGGATGGTGGTTAAAGGGCTCTCTAGTGGAGTAATGCACTTGGAAACATTCTCATTCTTTGATGTCATTGGAATGACTTTATTTACTGTGACCTTGGGTTTCTTTTCATCCTTAAGAGGGGTATTTTGTGTGTTTAAATACTGCATTATTAATAATATTTGCCTGGGCATAGTGTCATGATCAATTTTTCATGTACATCATTTCTTATGCAGCTCCAGTTAAATCACCAACAGCACTTTACATCTCTTCCCCTGTCTTCTCTCCTCTCCTCCCCTCCTTTTCCCTTCGCTCTCCTTCCTTCTCCCCTCTCTAGACTTTTTCTCGGAGAATGTCAGGCCTGAGTCTTCCTACCTACCAGACAGATCAGAACTGTTTTTCTGGGTCTACTCAGTATCATTTTAGGGACAAGGACAGAATGAAGCAGCTGTGAGATTTTTGGTTACCTGTCCAAACCTGATATTTGTGCTAGAGGATCCAAGCATCCAATCCCTAAACTTCCTTAACCTTCTATTATTCTTCTGTCTCATCTGCAACTCCTTCCTTCACAGCCTTTCTCCTCTCTCCTTCCATTTTCCTTCTTTAAGCCTGTAATTAGCATTTGTAATACACCAAGTATTGTGCCCAGGAGCTGGGGATAAGGGCAGAAGAAAAGATCCTCGATCTCAGTGACTCTCCGTGTCAATTATAAAGCATAAATAGAGCACTTTGAGTGGCAATATGACAAAACAATTCAGGGATATTATTTACCTATTTAATTATCACCATATTTATAAATAAAGTTTAGGTTTTCATCTTCCTTGAATTATACATACTTTGTAAATTCCATGTAAGTAAAATTTTCTATCTGTTTCTCATGTAGATTCTTATACTATTGTTCATCTCTCATGAATCCAGGGAATATTCATGTTAGAGTAGTTCTGCTTACTCTAAAATCCTGTCACTCTGATTGGTAAAAGAAACTTAATTTAGATTTTTTTCAGAAGTATGAAACTGTCAACCTCTGTGATCCTAAATGTGTCATTTCAGATATAGATGATCTGTAGATCACCTTAATCAACACCCTTTGGCAGCTCTTGATCTATAGGACTTTCCTCTCTCCCTCTCTCTCTCTCTCTCTCTCTCTCTCTCTCTCTCTCTCATAGACTTTTTAAACTGTCCCAGCCTTAGAAGCAGATTGACTTGTGGTCTAGATAAAAAGCTGTTTGAGAACAGAAGTCATTTCTGATTCATCTCTGACGCCCTAGGATCTACAGATGATAGACAGAGTAGAAACTCGGTATCTTTGAGAAAGGCACCAAAGAGAGAAAGAATAAAAGAAGAGAACAGAAGTCAAAGAAAGGACAAGAGGGTAACTAGTAGAGAGGAGTGTGGCCATCTCATCACCTATTCTACCACAGAAAGGAGGGTTTGTGGTATTCTGGGTGGTGGCATGCTGTTAAGAGGGAAATTGTGAGGTAAGACATGACTCTTCTATTGTATTTAATTCCATGTAATACGGTGGGAACAATAGTTCCTATTTCTTAAATTTCTTGTAAAAATGAAATAAGCTAGTATTTATATAAAACACTTGGTATATCATCCACCACTCACTATACTTCATCAGTATTGATATTTTGTTACAGTTTTGCCTTCCTTGTATTTTTACTACTTTTTATGCACCATAAAATACTATCTATTGGAAGCCTTATCTCTTAAACCCAGAATTTCCTAATGTGTTCTGGGAAATAATGGGTGTTACATAAAGGAAGAATTCATATTCAAATAAGTGTGAGAAATACTGGATTAAAAATAAATTAACAAGACTCTTTATATCAGTTCCTTTTACAGGCTTAGGATATGCTAATACTCATCATAGTTACTTAGAGGGGACCAGCATACACAGAATTTCCTGGCATGGTTTAACTTGTGCATCATTCCCTTTCCTTGTTCTTCCCTTGGAGTCACCTATGGAGCCAGTGCTCTTCACAATTTGCTTGTTCGTAGCTGCCAAACAGTGGCAGGCATTTTGAAGGGCAGGACTGGCAGCCAGCTTGTACTTGCATGTGGAGTGGTAAGGACCTGTCAGATAATGTGGGGGTTCATATAAGAGCTTTAACTCCAATCTTGAGGGGTCAGTGAGGGTGCTTCTAGTGAATCCTCAAAGATAAAGGATTTAGCTCGTTTAAATAGCTGAGGATGAGTCTATATGTAGAAGAGAGAACTGTGCAGAGAAGAGAAGGGTGTTGGATGCTCAGTGACAGGAAAGATAAAGCCAGACAGCACATTTGATGCAAACGTGGAAAGTAGTGAGAAATACACATAAACCAGGAAAATCCCCTCAGATTTCTTCTCCTAAAGGGGCTCCTTGGGATTTTATCCTATTTCTTTTTATATATATATATATATATTATATTAAAATTCTGCTGCTCAGTCTTATATGACATTGTGAGCACAAGGAAGAATTGTGACAAATTGCTTTAGAGTGTCAGTTTTGACAGCTGCAAGTATTTCTGTTGGTGAGATGTGGAGTGACCCTTCAGCTGTGAGGGGAGGATGACTGTTCTGTAAGCACTCCTTCGAGGATTCCTTCAATGTCTCTGTTGAGGTGACTCCATGTTTAATATCACCAGCTGCACATATTTATATGACCCTGACCCAGGCCGTTGTCTATATACAATTTTATTAAAAATTCTATATCAGAATTCTCAGATCCATCTGAAGTTCATGAATTTGGAACGTGGGCAGAGAAGAAATATTGTACCTCTCTATTGTTCTGCACTCCCAGTGTCCAGACACCACCTACTCATGTGAAGTATTGCCAAATGTGTGCTTCATGGCTGGTTTTATGATTTTCACATTGAGAGTGAAGCAGCAGCACCTAGATTACTTGCAACACACAGTGCTTCATAACACGTTTGTGCCAAAACAAAGTAGTTCTTTACTCTGGTCTCCAGGTACCATTTATTTAATGTTTACTGCATCATTACTAATGGTGCCTCAGCATTCAGTATATGCCAGCAAACATTGATTTCTAATGACTCTTTCAAAGATTTCTATGATGTTTGTTGTTCAACTTAAATGAAATATGTATCTTGATTATACAGGAAAATGTGAAGTTCTTTTCTAGTTATATTAAATATACCATTAAAAATCATGTGGCACAAACATTCATAACACACTTTTGTATGAATGTTTGTCTAGTACTCTTAATCTTTAGAGCACATTTACTGCCTATTCAAATATCCTATCCTTCATTAAAATGTTAACTGTCTCCTGCACAGCATCGTCATGAACTATGAGTCTAAGTACCATTATGAACTAAGAGAGTCTGAGTACCATTACTAATGGTTCAATATTGCAAAATTCTAAAAAATAAATTCCATTCTAGAAAACAGAAATAATTTTCTTGCCTGGGTTCATCCTCCTAGAACTGGGACCCAGGATAATTTTGTCCCTATAAATTGTTCATGTCCTCTGGATATCTGGTTATCAATAGTCTGGGGGAAATAGGTAAAATAGAGTGCATCTTTATTATGAGAAAAGAGAGTTGGAGGACACTGCTCAGTTATCACTGCTAGACATGGATGACACAGGTACCAACAGGGTCTCAGAACATTTCAGGATAGGCAATAAGACCCACCCAGAACTTACCCTCATGCTCTCCTGCTTGGGGATGCATAGCACTTAAGCATATTTCGGATACCCAAAGATTGGACATTGCTCAAGCTGGTAAAGACATTTCTGGCTCAATGACAAGTCTGAAAGAAATACTTCCCTCCTCCCCCTCAGAAGAATATCCACAGTAGGCAGGTAGGATGCTGTGTGGGAACTGAATACATTCACTTCAGGGAAACAAGTGTGGTTTCCACCATTGTCAAAGAAAATATGTCCCTGCAACAGAAATAGCTGGATTCTGCAAAGAGCCCTGGAAACTTGTGACATGTTTTTTTACTTTACAAGTAATAGATACTGAAAGTACCAATAGCAATAATAACAAGAGCAGCAATTATAATAGTTGAAGCCTACTGTGCACCTGCTATATTAGAGGAACATTGTGTGTGTGTGTGTGTGTGTATTTGCATGTGTGCAGCACACACACATGTGCATGTGCATATGTGTGTTACCTTTAATTTCCTATAGTCCCCAAAAGGAGTTATGATCTCCACTGACAATATGAAGAAGAAAAAAGACTCAGAGAAGTAAGATAATTTTGTACTCAAATCACTCAGCTGATGAGTCCCAGTCAGGATCCCTCATTTTGTAATAATCCAGATTACTTGCACTGGATCTTATTACCTGCTATAAGACAGTTTACATATATCCTCTGAGGATGCAGAAAGATACCCCTGCTAGAATCCAGAAAGAATGGTGTAATAGAGGTAGCTGGTGGCATGGGATTCCTCTCATCCAGCTCGAGATATGGCCAAAGTCCTTTGTCACTCTCTATTTTTCTGCTCAAAGATCATTCTATTTTTTAAACTCATAGGATCTCCATTTTCTCCAACAAAATGTTGGTTATTTTTTAAATTGCATTTGTCCATCAGCAGTTGGTTTCTCAATGAGCTATAATTAGACTGCTTCTCCCTTAAATAATCAGGCATATGAGGACTCCTAGTAGATGACCTTCAGGCTATTGGCTGGCCTTAAAAGTACAGTCTTCAATGGTACCTGGAAGCCACAACTTTTCTCAGATGAGCTTCTAAGGAAATTTATATGCCCAGATACTGTGTGACCTTGATTAGATTAGCCTTTTCTCTAGGTCAGGCATCAATGATAGAATATTGGCATTTGAGAGATACAGTGAAACTACTAACCCTATCTCATGCCTAAACTCATATGTTGCAGCAGCCTGAAATTGGACGCATGTCTTACAATGTTCACTTGTGATCATGTCACAGTGTGGATGTGAAATAACACAAGGTTTAGAATCACAGTGTTCTCGGCTAAATCTTGCTATTCTATTTATATCTATCTCTGTGTTAGAGGCAAGTCATTTAAACTTCCTGATAATGCAGACACCTTTATCCCATACCCAGAATCTCCAGGATGTGTATTTTTTATATTATTCTTCAGGATGTTTAAGAGAAGCATGTTTGTGGTGTGTCCCTTTGCAGATGTCTGTTGGCAGAAAGGCCATGTTCTCCTCTGCCTTTAACATCTTCTGCTTTGCTGAGGCTGTTCTCTTGCCCTTGTGGCTCTTCTAACAGGTCAGAAGCATCAACTTTGTGTTACCCTCAACATTGAGCTTGTAGAAGCTAATGAGTTGTGACCTCTTACTTTTAGCTTGGAAGTGCGAGGTTCCCCAGCTGCTCAGCACTGCTGCCAGAGTCTTAGATTAGTTATTGTGGTAATGGGTAAACTAGGGGGAAGAAAGATAGCTAGACCTCCATAGCCCAGGCCATCAGATTTCCTGGAACCCCTCTGGATTTGTTCTCAGTATTCTATTCATGGTTTCTGTGTAGTGTTACTTCTGTGTTGAATATATGCGCTAGACTGTGACATTCACCACCATATCCCACTTCATAAATGCCAATTCCTCAGTCTCCTTAGCATCCTCATGGAAAGGAAGATTCACCTCTGAACCCGGTTCTTTCCTTCCCAGCATATTTGTTTATTTGCTTACACAGTCACTTATTCAATAAAACATGCAGTTCCTTTTTTCAGTTGACAGAACTATTGGAATGATAATGAACACATTCACTTGTGACCCCACACAGTGTCAGGCATTTGCACATATGATCTCATGCTCTTGATTAGGATCACATGCTCTCCTGGCAAAGATAGATTCACTTCCGAATCCTGAATCTTCTACTTAAATTTGTGTGTCTTGAAGCCAAACTAATTTTTGTTTTGTTTTTAATTAACAATGTTCTCCCTTCTTTTCCAGTCCCTTTCATACCCCTTCTGTATCCCCTAAATCTCTGGCCTCTTTTTCTTTAACATACAAATGCAGAAATATGTGTTCATACATGTTAACCGAATAGAGTCACTGAAGTGATCTAGGCCTTTGATTGAAACTGTGAGGTATTAGTAGGAGGCAAAGAGACAGTGAAGGCTTACTTCTCATTAAATCTTACGTTAGATCCAGGCTGCTTTTAAACACCAGTGCCTGAACCTAGACTGCCTGCCCTCTTACTCTTCCCATCTTCCTTTCTTTCTTTTCCTACTTTCCTACTTTTCCTACTTTTTGTGTCTTCATTTCTTTCTCATGCATATTCTGTGTTTGATTTTTGAAGTGGAAACTTAACTGTTCTTTAGAAAGTCAGCTGTGTTTGGTAGTGTTTGCTGGGGCAAACATGTGAAGGAGGGTTTTCCTGAGGTGGACACAGATGAAAGGCTAAGGCAGACTCGTGAAGGAACAATTCCTGAAGCACACACGTGTGGAAGGCTGTTCTGTTAAAAACAAGCACGTGAAAGGACACGTGATGAAGGATTCTCTGCTGATGACACACATGTGTTGGTCCGCCTTACATTGTGTGATTGAGCTACATTTGTTGGGACTCCATAGAGTGAAATGCACCAAAAAACTTCTGGTTGTGTACTGCGGCTTCTTGTCACTTTCTTGTACTCAGGTTGATTGATGAGTCAACTGTCAGTTGATGTCATCTGAGTGAGTGATGTCAGCTGAGACAGACTCATGTGCTAAGGCAAGACATGTAGTTAGGCGAGACTCGTGTAGGACATATGATGTTTAGAAGGAGTATTAATAGGCCCAATGGACTCTGACAGAGTCTGGGATAGACTTGCTTAGAGAGCTAGCTTTACAACTAGTTGGTCTTGTATCTTTGCTGGTCTTCACTTTGCTGAGAGAGGCACAGCCAAGAACTTCTTCTGGCATTCCTGTTGGTCCCTCCTGGTGCCTCATGTTGAGGCTGAGCCCTGGCTGTTTCTGATAGGTCATGCCACTGTTACTGATTCGTGTTTGTTATTCCAACTCTACTGAACTTGTCTGTTGGTATATCTATGAAGTGTTTGAAAGTAGGTCAAGCTGTTGCTGCTGACCTGTGAACTGAATTACTGATTTCCTGACAACAGAGATGGGATTTGCTCCTAAGAACCATTTCTAAACAGGTCCATTTCCCCCCGTATCCTTTCTTTTCAGCTACCTCTGGTGGATGGTGGTCTAGAAAGGAAGTTAATGTGTTTACGAACCTTCATCAAAAGTAGGTTTTGAAAAATTATGGAAATTCCAAATTTTGGAATATAGAAAAGTAATCCTTATGCCTTATAACATTTTCCAATGCTTCTTCAATGGTTGGCTCAAAGCACTGGAAAGGTTTCCTCCTCCAAAGCCTCTAAAATAACCCTCCATACTATCTTCTTTCACAGAATTCTATCACAGTTCCCAGTGCCTGCACATAATCAGCAGCAGCTAGTAACATATTATCTCAAAAATCCCTGCCCCCCAACAATCTTCCCATAGGTTCTAAATAAGGCAAGGTAAGAATATTTAGAGCATTTTCTCACTATTTGCCCATACTGTGATCAGACTTGCTGCTGTGTGAACTAAGGCAGGTAGAGAAACACTCAGAGAAAGTGTGACGGTAGCCACTGTTCAGATATCCACATAGCCTTGCTAAAAATGCCTTGCACTGTGGATGATCTCTCCCTCTTTACTAGCTAATCCATTTTCAATAGCAATGTGGCTATTTTCCTTAGAGAACCAGCTCAGTATGGGTTGACAAATGACATATGGAGATAAAATGGAGAGGGAGATGCTGCTGGGAAAATAGCACGTTAGGGGTTGTGTCCTAAAGAGCGGTAATTTCAGTAATTGCTGACTTCTCTATCTTTGTTTTTATTTTTCTACTTTCCACCCCATGACTTAATGTATGTGGATGAGTTGGCCTGATTCCTTCCTGAAGAATTCTTTATGTTAGATTTCCTCTTATATAGGGGCATCTGGATTTGACCCTAGAATAATCTAGAAAGTTTAATTCATTCATCACATTATCAAATATTCCCTGGGTAACTGCTGCATGTCAGGCTCTGTCTAGGCACTGAGGAGATGCAGAGATTGCCACATGGCCTGCCTCCATGGAGCATGTAGTCAATGTAGTGATAAGTATTAACTGTACCAAATTCAGCTGAAACAGAGACAGACAATTGTATCAAATCATGGACAAAAGCACAAATTGTAGGTTATGCCTAGGAGCATGAGGGCAAGGGATAACATTTTACATGCAGTATGGAGAAATCCTTCAAGGTTAAAAAACTTTGGTTTGAATCTTGAGAGATTCATGATGCAGTGCTTCCTGAGAGAGAAACAGTGAGGATCTCATAGGCAAAGACAGAGTATGTGCCAAGAAGTAACAACATGGTGTGTGTTCTAGAAACAATAAGCAACTAAGTAGTTGTCCTGAGGACCACAAAAGGTGCCAGGGAGCCACATTTAGAGCATAGTGCTGTTTGGTGAGAATGAAGACTTGTAACTAAACTGGAAGGGTGGATTCTATTTATTTATTTATTTATTTTACTCTAAGAGATTTAGTGAATGTACTTATGGCTTGGAACATGTCCAAGCCTAATTCTTTACCTAGAAAATTGGATATCTGACTTATTATATAACTGTATTTAAGAAAAAGTAGTATGAAAAAATCGTGACGTTTTAAACTAATACTAATTATGATTAATAGTATTTTATTATTTAAAGTATTCCCAAGAAGAATTTAGACATTCTTCAGATAATTAAACAAGCATTTCAATAAAAGATTCTGTGATTGCTGACTATTATCCATGTTAAACCTCATGGCACTAACATTATTGTAGGCATAAAAATAGTTGTAGGGGAAGGAAAGAAAATGGAGTATATTGAGCATTTACAAGGCTGAGGCCATACTATTTTCTTTGCTAACATTTAAGTCATTTTGTTGGGATATGACTATTTTCTCCTAGCCTTACCTGACCATTATTATCCTGAAACAAAGATTTTAGGGCTGACCTACAGAATAACTTTGGTCCTGCTAGTCATGGCAACAAACTAAGCAAAACAATATCATGAAAGCTAGGATATGTAATTGTAACACTCTCTCTAGAAGAAAAGACAGGGGGAAAGGTCCTGGTATTACTTCCAGCACTTGTCCTGACATCTCAGCTACAGATAATCTTAGGATGTTGAGAGGTACTCAAATACATAGGCAAGGGAAAGTTAGCCAAAATGCTCACTGGAGCAATTAGGCAACAAAAGGAGATCAAGCAGATCCCAATTGTAAGGAAGAAGTGAAGGTATCACTATTTGCAGATGATTTGATAGTATACATAAGCAACCACCAAAATTCTACCAGAGAGCTCCTGCAGCTGATAAGCAACTTCAGCACAGTGGCTGGAGATAAAGTTAACTCAAAGAAATCAGTAGCTTTCCTTTATACAAATGATAATGGGCTGAGAGTTCATTCTTTCATGACATTCTTAATTCTTCCTTTGTCTATTTCCAGTGGCTTCTCATTACACTTGAAGCAACCTTTAAACTAGTTATAATGATCTATAAGATTCTATATAATTTGATCTCAGCTTGTTTTTCAAATTTCATCTTTTTTCACTTCCCATTTCTGAGCAAGCTCCAGCCAGAGTAGCACCTCAGTATTCACAAATACCCAAATCCATTCCCTGTATACCAGAAGAAATCTAATGAGAACTTAACAAAAGAACAGTTAGACAGTGGCAGGATGCAGGGAAAATACAAGGTACAATAGTGTCTGGTGCTAGCGATACTTGCACCCAAGTTAAGCTTGTCAGCTAAGACCTGCAGAGCAAAACAGGAAACAAATGTTCACCAAAGCCAAAAGCAAATGAGTTCTGTTGAGAGGATTATCTGATAGGAGATGAGAAAGCTACAGAAAGAGATATAACTGGGATGAAGTGACTCCACAGGGAAGAACCAATTTAGCAGGCAATTAAAAGAGTCTTTTCTCTCTCATTCTTAGGTCCTGTAAGTTGACTAACCCCAACCTGGAAGTTAGAGTATCGAGACTTCTCTGTTTAGTGAAGGAACCAATCCCCAGCATCAGAATTGCATAAAGCTTAGCATGATACCCCCAAGTGAGCTGTCTTTAGTGAAGAATAGCGCTGAGAGAGCTTGGAAGAGCCTGAGAAGCAAAGAGAACACATCCAGCAGTCTTTCTTTCAGAGTACACTTGGGCTGAGCTTCAGGTAGGGTTGTGATCATTATGCCTTGCGCCAGTGTTACTTATTCAGGGTTCTAGCTTGATGTCATAACCCCAAACACCAGCATCTCTATGAAACCACTGTAATCTCTTTTATTCATAATTTTAACACTGTCCAAACTTTATATAGTTTTGTTAATTAAAAAGCTACTTTGTTTCTCAACAATGAGACTATAAGTTGGACAGGATCAAGGGTTTAATCAAAATGAATAAGAAATCAGAGAGAAACATATTGCCTGCGCTGAGCAAAGTGCCTGATGCATAGGTGACATTCAGTGGTTCTTTATTAAATGCAAAAATTCATCGACCCTTCTCACTCTTTCATTCTTGCATCGTCATAGTCTGAACAGTGTTATAGGTCTTTAAATATCTTTCTACCCTGAGCCTCTGGAGAACAGTAACAACATTGGGATTTTGTTGCTTGGGTTTTTGTTTGTTTGTTTGTTGTACATTCTTGTTTTATCCCCAACATATATGAACAGGTTAGTTGTATAGCTATTAAAGGACGGCAGGACTTTGAATACTGGTCTTAGGGCCAGAATATTCCATCTCAGCTGAAAACAACAACTGCAAACCTCTCATCTTATCTCTAATATCTTGATTTCCAGGTTCCTGTCTCCTCAGGTCCTGCAAGGATCAACGCCTTGCCTCTTGGACCTTCCAGATCATTGTCATATTCGCATTGAGTATTTGTTGATTCCTGTTTTAGACCTATTTCTGATTCATCTGCATGACTGGCTTTAGAGTTGGCAGCAAAATATAATTAGAAAAATAGTTGTGTTTCAAGCCTGTTTTCTTTTCTTGTAAAATTATCCCATGAAGGTTGACAGAGCTCTGTTTACAGCTTTTATTCTATGGTAGGCTTGTGATTACTTCTATCAATTTAGGATTATGATCAAGGAAAACATTCCTTCTAGGTTAGGAATGAGGCAACTATCTTGTAACTAAAAGTCATAAAATTGGAATAGGTAATTTATTTTGGGTGCAAGGACAGAAAGTAAAAGATTGACTAGCTCATTTATACAAGAATTCAAAGGAATAAGGCACAAGACAAATGATTTGTCTCTTGACAAAACTGTGCTAACTTGTGTCATAAAAAGTATTGCTTTAACTTGTAGAGCTAGCAAATACATGTTTAGTCTGGTACTAATCTTAATGGAAAGATATGTAAACAATTCTGCTAAAACTTTTTAAACCTTATCAACATATGACATAAACTATTACTTTAAGCTTACTCTGAACTTATGGAATGTAAAAGTGCTTAGAAAACCATGCAATCAGTTATCCTGCTCTAATGGTTTTGCCTGATAATTTTATGAGGTAATTTTTGTCTACAAATGATAAAAACTAAGAAACAAAATAAAGTAGTGGTATGGTCCTTACTAAAAAGAAAAGAAAAGAAAAAGAAAAATAGAAAAGAAAAGTCTGCTATCATGAATAGATTAATAATCACATTGAGAAGTATCTAAACAGCCAGCAGACAAACCAGAGACAGGAACAACTTGAATTACAAGCCCATGCGATTATAGATTCTATTCCAATATATTAATCATTTCTCAAGCATCTGGACAAGGGCTTAATGCATGGTGATAGCAATAATGACTGGAGATCACAGCATAATCCTATTAATTAGCAGTTACCCAATTTACACCTAGACTTTGTTTTGAGAGCCTATAGTCAATAAAAAATTTTAGTTAATGAACAAATAAAAGAATAAATTAATTAAATATGTCTTATCCTACTTTCTTGTCATATTACTTCACAATAGGATATTATGTATAGTTAAGAAAAATGCAACAATCATTATACTTACAAGAATTATTAAACTGAATATCACTGAATTTAAATGGAATGAAATCAGTGATAACTCCCCTTTGTTTTACCCTTCTCTTTTAAAACTAGAGCTCAGCCCTATTGTGTTTAAATATGAATTGGATTAAAACTGTGCTTCCCCTTTGATCTTACATGTCAACAATTACAATTTTCTTTTCTTTTTTATTCATTGGTTATTTTATTTATTAACATTTCAAATGTTGTCCCCCTCCCTATCCCCTCTGCAAACCCCCATCCCATTCTCCTCCCCTTTGCTCTAAGAAATGACACCTACCTTTAAAAGGCTCAAGAAGCACAGAGAGTCAGTCTTAGTTTTACTTGGCATCAATCTTCCTCCACACAGCCCCATAGCATTTCTAGCACTTGCCAGAGTTGTGCTATTCATATGACTTCAAAAGTTGCCCGAGAATAATAACTGAATTTTAAACCTGTTTTTTAATGTGAAAAGATTATGTTGCCATGGCAGCCCCTGCAAATTCTACTTTGATTATGGTGCACATAGGCCAATAGGCACATCCAAGAAGGCTTTGTCCTAATAACTTGAGCATCACAAACAGTTGGTACTTTATCAAATTTGTGATACACTGGTTCTGTCCCTGGAGCATTGACAACTTTTGTAAGTGACAAAATATCTCCATTTGGAAATATATGAAAGCTAAAAGGCCATCTTCTTTGGTCATCTGTGGGTAGGCCACCAGAAGAGCATTATGTAGCTTTCCTGGGGCATAGCAGCCTGACAGAGAAGGATGCGGAAGTGAAGGTGAACGAGTCAGCTATGTTAAGCCTGAAGAAGAGCGTGTCTTCTGAATTTGCTAGGCCTGTGTCCCTGGGGATATCTGAATGTCTAGAACAGTGAAGGGAACGATTTTCTCATTGATAATTTGTGTTTTAAGTGCTGTTTTGCTAGAAGAGGAGTATTACGATAATGTATCACATAAATGACCAAATCCTATGTAACTTTTATTATTTTATTGCTGTCTAAATTGCTCTGTAGCTAAACACTCCGTCATAAAGTTGCTGTATTATAAAACATGTGGGAGTTTGAAGGCCTCAGTGTAAATTCAAGTTCTTCTCCTAAAAGCTGGGTAACATTGTGCTATTATCTTAGTCTTCTGGGCTTTAACATTCTAATCTATAAAGTTAAAGTGTAAATTATCAGGAAATGCCTATTAAACCTTTTTATTTTAAAAAAAAATAATAAACCTGGTAGTATGTGGAGTTAAAAAATAGAGTCGCTTATATCTTGTGAAAGAGATAGTGGGTAAAAACAGACAGGGGCATAATATAACTAAGCGCTGTCGCTCTGTAGAGAGGCGGATCTAACACCTCCTTCTCAGTCCTCATTTCCAAACATGATGTGAGATAAGAACTCTAAAGCTATCCCTCCAAAGACTTTTTATATCATAATCTCATTCCACCCCTACACAAGGGGTAGGATGAGAATATCCTTATATTCACCCATCCATTTATTTATTTAACATATACATTGCATATCAATTATTACATATAAAGTGCTATAATTTCTGTACAGTTATAAATAAAATACAATATGGTAAGTACAATAATATTCCAAATATAATAATAAGTACAGTTTCACCACATGCTTCTTATTCATACACACACACACACACACACACACAAAAACATCTTCTATATCCCTTATGCAACTGTATAGGAAAATATCCTTGAACCTTGAACTTTACTGGGGCTGATGTGGGAACTTTAGTTAAAGTCTGAAAACATCGCATGATCCTATTAAATATTGAAAGGATGGATGGAAAGATGAAGGATGGACAAATGGATGGGAAGATGGATGGATGGATGGATGGATGGATGGATGGATGGATGGATAGATGGATGGATGGATGAATTATATGCCATTTTACCCCTTAAAGTTGGTTTGATCCCAAGAAAACTGGAAGTCATGAGCCTCGAACTACAAGATGATCATGAGATTCACATGAACTATTAAATATCTAAGAAATGTCCCTATGAATTGCAAACAAATGTAGCTGTGTTGTGGCCTCATCTCCATCATACAGAGCCAGAGTGTTCCTCTGCAAAGAAACTAATATAATCTTTTAGTGGCCTACCTTGCTTGAATAATTTCAGAAATTTTGATTTAGGACAGACTACCCTTGTTCATACATTAGAAACACACTACAAGTCTACAAAATGGATACCAATTACAAAACTATTATTTAAATCTAAACAAGAAGTTATGGTCATATGACCCCAGGGTATTTGTGGTAGAGTGTGCTGAATTATAGAACTTACTAAAGGAGTACTACAGGAAAGGTGGAAGGGATCAAGGGTGGGACAGCTCTATCCCCAACTTAGATTATACAAACTCTGTGGAAGAAGGTGTGGAGGTTTAACTTCAGGCTGGGGTGTGTGAGACTTGAGGTGTTCAAAAGACTCCAAGCAGAAGCATTGAGGCAGGAATGTGAGTTTTCACATGGGGAGGATTCGAGCCAGAAACAAAAATTTGGTCAAAAGAGACACATACAAAGAGAGGGGAATAAAGGCAACCTTTGACACTGAAAATTACAGATTTACTTAGCTAGATTTCATCAGTTTGATGGAGAAAGAAGGAAGCTAGCAATGGACTAAGGAATGAATTGGCACCAACAAGTCTCAAAGCAAGTCTCTTAAGTATTTTGGTAGTGGAGGAAAGACAAAGGGGGGAGGAGCTGAGGAGGGAGGAGAAGTTATTTTTTTCATTAATTTAATTAGTCACTTTACATCCTGATAGCAGCCCTCTCCCTCATCTCATTCCAGGCCCACCCTCATAACACCTCTCAGAGTTGGTACCCATGGGTGGGTACCAACTGGCCCTGACACATCAAGTCAACAATGCACATCCTCTCCTATTGATGCCAGATAGGGCAGCCCAGCTAGGGGAAAGGGATATAAAGACAGGCAGCAGATTTAGAGACAGCCCCTGTTTTTAAGGGACCCTCATGAAGACCAAGTTGCACAGCTTCTACAAATGTGTAGGAGACCTAGGTCCAGTCCATGCATGCTCTTTGGTTGGTGGATCGGTTTCAGTCACACCACATGGACCCAGTTTAATTGACTCCGTAGGTCTTCTTGACTCCTTCACCTCCCACAATCCTTCTTCCTACTCTTCCACAAGACTCCCTGAGCTCCACCTAATGTTTGGCTCTGGGTCTCTGCATCGGTTTCAATCAGCTGCTAGATGAAGCCTCTCAGAAGGCACTTATGCTAGGCTAATGTCTGCAAGCATAGCAGAGCATTATTAATAGTGTCAGGGGTTGGCTCTCTTCCATGGGATGAATCTCAAGTTTGACCAGCCACTGGTTGGCTATCCCCTCAAACTCTGCTCCATCTTAATCCCTGCACTCCTTGTGTACAAGGCAAATTTTGGGTTGAAGGTTTTGTGGTTGACTTGGTATCCCCCTCCACTGGAAGTCCAGCCTAGCTACAGACAGTGGCCACTTCAATCTCCATATTCCCAGTTACTTAAAGTCTCAGTTGGGGTCACCCCCACAGATGCCCAGGAGCCTCCCTTGTCCCAGCTCTCCAGCCCATTGCATTGATGCTCCCCCACTGATTTCTATTATCTCTACCAGCCCTCTCCTGTCCCCTCATTCTGCTCTCCCCACAACTAATTCCTACTCCTGTTCCTTTTCCCATTTCTTTACCTACCCAGTAATCTTCCATCCTCCTCCAATTTCTATTTTATTTCCCCTTCTGAGTGATAATCTATCCTCCCTTTAGGCCCTCCTTGTTACTTAGCTTCTTTAGGTCTGTGGACTGTAGCATAGTTATTCTGTATTTTATGGCTAATATACACTTATAAGTAAGTATATTATTGCATATATGTCTTTCTGGGTTTGGGTTACCTCGTTCAGGATGATGTTTTCTAGTCCCATCCATTTGCCTGAAAAGAACTTTAAGTCTTAAAAGAAAGAAATAGAAGAAGATATCAGAAGACAAAAAGGTCTACCCTGCTCATAGATCGGTAGGATTGACATACTGAAAATTACTATCTTACCAAAGCAATCTACAGCTTCAATGAAATCTCCATCAAAATACCAACACATTTTATAGACCTTAAAAGGGCAATTCTCAGCTTCATAAGGAAAACTAAAAAAAAAAAACAAAAAACAAAAACAAAACAAAACAAACAAAAAAAAAAAACCACACCGGGATAGCTAAAACAATCCTGAACAATAAGAGAGCTTCTAGAGGTATCACCACCTGACCTTAAGCTGTACTACAGAGCAATAGTAGTAAAAACCACATGGTATTGGCATAAAAACAGACAGGTTGATCAGTGGAATAGAATCAAAGTCCAGGAAATAAACTCACGTATCTACAGATTCTTGATTTTTGACAAAGAAGCTAAAAGCATACAATGGAAAAAAGAAATCACCTTCAACAAATGGTGCTGGTTTAATGGGATGTCCACATGTAGAAGGATCCATATTTATCACCCTGCACAAAACTCCAGTCCATGTAGATCAAAGACCTCAACATAAAACTGGATACATAAAATCTAATAAAAGAGAAAGTAGGGAACTGCCTTGAACACATTGTCACAGGAGGCAACTTTCTGAACAGAATTCCAACACCTTAGGCACTGAGATCAACAATTACTAAATGGGATCTCATGAAGCTGCAAGGCAAAAGACACCATAAATAGGACAAAACAGCAGTCTACAGAGTGAGAAAATATCTTCAATCCTACCTCTGAAAGAAGGCTGACATCCAAATATATAAAGAACTCAAGAAATTAGACACAACCAAACCAAATAACCCAGTTAAAAATGGGATACAGAGCTTAACAGAGAATTCTCAAGAGAGAATTCTCTAATGACCAAGAAGCAGTTAAAGAAATGTTCAAACATCCTTATTCATCAGTGAAATGCAAATCAAATTGACTCAGATTCCATCTTCCACCTGTCATAATGGCTAAGGTCAAAAATGCAAGTGACAGCATATGCTGGTAAGGATTTGGAGCAAGGGGAACATTCATTCTTTGCTGGTAGGAGTGTACAACCACTTTGCAAATCAATTTGGCATTCTTCCTCGAGACTCAGCTATAGCACTCCTGGACATACACTCCAAAGATGCTGCACTATTCCACAGGGATACCTGCTCAAGCTGTTCGTAGCAGCCATATTCATAACAGCCAGAAACTGGAAACAACCCAGATGTCCCTCAACCAAATAATGGATACAGAAAATGTGGTACATTTACACAGTGGAATATTACTCAGCTATTAAAAACAAAGACATCATGAAATTTCCAGGTTATGAATAACTTATAAATAACCCGTTAACCACTGAATTCATCTTTATATCACTTTTCTCCACTAGTTTCTGCAAAATGTGTATCCACCTGTTCTTTTTCTTGACTATTTTTTCTCTAACTGCTCCTTAAAGATTCTACCATATTACTCTAGACTGTGGACTCTGATTACTCACCTGTCATGGCACTGTGCTCTATAAAAGCCTACGCTGGTATCCAGGATTCTACAAGATCTGTCTCAGAGCACACTCCTTCCCACACTCCCTCACCCTACCTGAGCTTTTACAACCAGAGCTGTTCTAGACCCTGCAGCTTCTTCCCTTCACCTTCTGTGGCTTTAAGCATGCTCTTCCCATTGTACAAAAAGTCCACCTTCTCACTTCCTCCCGTGTGTAAATCGTCCATTCAAATGCCATTTTTTCACCAGCTTTGAACTTTAAATATCTGAGTATGATATCTATGCTTTCCATGCTGTATTAATATATTAGTATGATATCTATGATTTCCATTTTGTATTAGTATATTAGTATGATATCTATGTTTTCCATGCTATATTAGTTGCAACTTCTTTAACAGTGACAGAAGTTTTGAAGGTGTTGATACTAAAGTCAAGATGAATGATATCATAACAACAAAATTTTGGAAATACTTTTTGAAGCAGTGTAATTCTTTGAGGTTCTCTTATCAATTGTCATGAAGACAGCTAAGTCCAATACTATCCACTCACTCCATATGTCATTTAGTTATTCTGTGCCATGAAATTCCCTTCATACTCCAATGGCCTCAAAAATGAGAAAATTAGGTTTTGGTTATTGATTTACTGGCATATTATCAATCCTAGTATTAGAGCCATGAGTCCTGAGTGTCTATTACCTAATTAAAAATGAATATTGTATTTCCATTTTAACTTAATAAAGACCTATTGAAAACAGTGGTTATATAAACATTTAAATGTATCCCCACTAAGGAATCTTCTTGGTTTTCCTACACCATCATCTCTATACCTTTGAATTTTGACATTTTATAAATAAATTTCTGTCATTGTACTTATTCAATATTCTATTATATATTTAACTTCAGAAAGGGTTTAATGTCACATTAGTAGCATGGGACTTGGAGTCAGGTAGGTCTAGTTTCAAATTCTCATTGCTGCTCCTAGCTCTTCAGACTTTGCTAAAATTATTTAATAATACTTTATTACCTAGGAAATGGGAGAAGTATTAGAAGAAATGAGCTATAAATGGTAAGCCATTCAGCAGAATAGTAAGTACATATGTAGGCTCTAGGTTAAGGTTATGAACTTAGTTTGATTGAGTTGATGCATTTCTCAACTATTCCCTTTGCTTCTAAGAGCCATGAACTAGTGGAGCGAGGAAAACAAAAAATAGGTGATTGATTTTTATTGTTTGCATTCAATGAAAAAGGTTGTAGTTTTAACATCCTGTGAACCCCAGTAGTGGACTGACTGTCTGAAGAACTAGCATGTTTATATTTAAATAGAAAAATTGAATTATGACATTAACTGCTAAAGAAATTCCTGTGAATTATTATTTTTCAACATAAGCCATCATCCCTGCCAGCCATATGCATAAATACAGCAAAGCTTCTCTATTTATACTTTTCATTAAAAACAAAATGATTAATTCCAGAAACTAATTTATTGTATTTATCACAACAGCCAAATTCAAATTAAATATCTCAGTGCTTAGAGATATTAAAGACTGGTTTATTGAAAAGAGTTTGCAGTTTGATGCCATTTCCTATTAGGAACCTGTATTTGCTCTGTTTTCCAGCAGCAAATCTTAGAGTTGTATACCAGTAATTTTTCTCTTCATTATTCTAGATATTTTAGACTGGTCTCTGGTTAAATTGAGAAATCTAAGTATCTAATATAGTAAGGAAGAGACAATAGGTAGACAACATACAGTTTGAAAGCTGGAAAGGTCTCTGAGTTCTGGCTTTAAGTCCTTTCATCCCTTTGGGTTGTATTACTCACCCATAAGATGGGGATGATGAGATGTAGTGTTCATGCAATTGTGTGAAATGTTTGATGCCTCCTATTGTGATCCATTTTCTTCTACTATGATAGAGTACTATAGGCTGGAAACCTATGAACAATAAACATGAGAGCAATATCTAAAACCATGGTATAAGATTACGGAGGATCCCTTTATGTTAAACTGATGGAAATCAGTGCTTTAGACTTAGTGAAGAATTTAGCTACCTCATCCATTTTCATTTCAATCACCACTGCCACATACATTATCAGTCTTTTCAAGGAGTTATTATGACCTAAACAACTTTTAAAATCCATTGCATTGGTACTTGCATAATCACATTAGAATTTCAGCATGAAATCTGAGGGGGCATCCAGAGTATAACATTTTAGTAAGTATTTCTTTCAAAACTGGCTCTTCTGTTTCCCAGTGGGATAGGAATTCCTTACTTAGATGAGTTGTAATTGACATGTGTTTTCTACATGTTTACCTCCACATAGCCTTTACGATCTACTGAGAAGACCTTTGTAACTTTAAACTTGGGACCATCTTAAACTCATAATTTGAACTCCTGTTGTAGGAAATTACATTCATTTAATTGTGTGTGTGTGTGTGTGTGTGTGTGTGTGTGTGTGTGTGACATAGCTCACACACATAGAGAACAAAGTACAACTTGTGAGAATCAATTCTTTTCTTCCACCATGTGGAACCCAGTGATCAAACCTCCATCATCAGGCTTGGTGACATTACCTTTACCCACTGAGTCATTACCAGGCCTATACTTGGAATCCTGATTTTAATCATTTTGAAATAAAAATATATCTTTGTAGTTTTGCAAGTATTATTTTAGTACTTACTCTTCATTTGTTCAGTTCTAACAATAGTATACCTACGCTACAGAAAGATTAAGAAACACAGAAAAGCCCAATGAAACAACAAAAACTCATTTGTTTCACAACTTGATAAAATCACTTTTACCAGGACTATGTATTTCTCTAAATTTGTGTACATTAATACAATACATACATGCCTGTTTATATATGTCTATATCATTTTAAAACTTCAATAAAAATGATTTGGGCATTTTCTGTTTTAAATAATTTTACATACAGCAATATGCCATAAATATTTTATATATTACCATAATTGTAAAAATATAAATTTAGTGTATTTCATCACATGTGTAATTTATTTAAAAGAAATATTTGCTTTCTTTTAAGTTGTTGCTCTCATCCTCTCAGCAATGGACATTTTTGCCAGTGTAGGCTCTTTGGTTGGTGGCTCAGTCTGTGAGAGCTCATAGGGCTCCAGGTTAGTTGACTTCTTTGGTATTCCTATGGAGTACCAATCCCCTCAGGGCCTACAATCCTCCCCACAAGTCTTTCATAAGAATCCCCAACCTCTGTCTAATGTTTGGCTGTGCATATCTGCATCTGCTTCAATAATAATCCATTGCATAGAGCCTCTCAGATGATAGTTTTGCTAGGCTCCTGTCTGCAAGCCTAACAGAATATCATTAAAAATTTCAGGGATAGGTCATTGACCATGGGATGAGACTCAAGTTGGGGCAATTCCTTCAGTCTACTCTAGCAATGTCATTCCATTTCTTTTAGACAGGACAAATTTGAAGTCAAAATTAGTTTTGTGAGTGGATTGGTGTCCTTATCCCTCCCCTGGGGGCCCTACCTGTTCCATGTCCCCACAGTTAGGCATCTTATGGAAGGTCACCCACATTGAATCCTGGGAAACTCCCACATCCCAGGTCTATAGACTTCCTAGAGATCCTGCATCCCCCAACTCCCCGACCCCTGCAGATGCAGATTTCCTTCATTCCTCCGGCACTTGGCCCTGTATCATATCCCTCCCATTGCTTTTTCCTTACATCCCATTCCCCTCCCTCTCCCCTCTCCGACCTACGTCCCTCCTCCCTCTGCCTCCTATGGCTATCTTATTCCCCCTTCTAAGTGAGATTCAAGCATCCTCACTTGGGCCTTCTTTCTTGTTTAATTTATTTGGGTCTATGGGGTATATCATGGGTGTCCTGTATTTTATGACTAATATCCACTTGTCAGTGAGTACATACCACGCATGTCCCTTTGTGTTTAAGTTACCTCATTCAGGATGGTATTTTCTAGTTCTATCCATTTATGTGCAAAATTCATGATGGCCTTGTTTTTCCTAGCTGTATAATTTTATATCCTGCCACTTTGCTGAAGTTGTTTATCAGCTATAGAAGTTCTCTGGTAGAATTTTGGGGGTTGCTTATGTATAGTATCTGTGAATAGTGATACCTTGACTTCTTTCCAATTTGTATCCACTTGATCTCGTTTTGTTGTCTTGTTGCTCTACCTAGAACTTCAAGTACACTACTTAAAAGATATGGAGAGAGTGTTAGCCATGTATTGTCCCTGATTTTAGTGAGATTGCTCCATGTTTTTCTCTATTTAATTTGATGTTCGCTATTGGATTTATTATGCTTAGGTATGTGCCTTGAAACCCTGATCTCGCCAAGACTTTTAATGTGAAGAAGTGTTGGATTTTGTTGAAGGCTTTTCCAGCATCTAATTAGATAATCATGTGTTATTTTTCTTTCAGTTTATTCATATAGTGGAATTACATTAATAGATTTTTGTATATGGAACCATCTCTGCATCCCTAGGATGAAGTCTACATCATTGTGGTAACTGTTGTTTTGATGTGTTGTGGATTCAGTTTGCAAAATTTTTTGAGTATTTTTGTGTCAATGTTTATAAGTGAAATTGGTCTGAAGTTCTCCTCCTTTGTAGAGTCTTTGTGTGGTTTAGGTATAGGGTGGCTGTGGCCTCACAGAATGAGTTGGGCAGTGTTCCTTCTGTTTCTATTTTGTGGAATAGTTTGAGTATTATTGGCATTAGCTCTTCTTTGAAAATTTGGTAGAGTTCTGCACTAAAACCCCCTGGCCCTGGGCTTTCTTGGTTGGGAGACTTTTATTGACTACTTCTATTTCTTCCTTCCTTCCTTCCTTCCTTCCTTCATTTATTTATTTACTTATTTATTTGATATTTTATTTACATTTCAAATGTTTCCCCCTTTCCATATCTTCCCTTTGGAACCTCCCTATTCTCTCCCCCTCCCCCTGCCTCTATGGGGTTGTTCTCCCACCCACCCACCCACCCACTCTCATTTTCCCTCCTTGGCATTCTCCTATACTGGGGGATCTAACACCCACAGGCCCAAGGGCCTCTCCTCCCCCTGATGGCTGACAAGACCCTCCTCTGCTACATAGGTGGCCAGCACCATGGGTCCCTCCATGTGTATTCTTTGCTTGGTGATCCAGTCTCCGGGAGCATCGAGGGGTCAGGCCAATTGCCACTGTTGCTCCCTCCATTGGGCTGCCAACTCCCTCAGCTCCTTCAGTCCCTTCTCCAACTCCTCCATCTGGGACCTCATACTCAGCCCTACGGTTGCTGTGAAGTGACTCTTGGGCTAGTAATCACTTATCGGTGAGTACATACTGTGACCATTCTTTTGTGACTGAGTTACCTCACTCAGGATGATATTTTCAAGTTCCATCCATTTGCCTGCGAATTTCATGAAGTCATTGTTTTTAATAGCTGAGTAGTATTCCATTGTGTAAATATACCACATTTTCTGTATCCATTCCTTTGTTGAGGGACATCTGAGTTGTTTCCAGTTTCTGGTTATTATAAATATGGCTTCTTCTATTTCTTTAGGAGTTATTGGACCACTTAGATAGTTTACCTGATCTGGATTTAAGTTTGGTAAGTGGTATCTCCATAGAAAATTAGCCATTTCATTTAGATTTTCCAGTTTTGTGGAATATAGGCTTTTTTCTCTTTTTATTGGATATTTTATTTACATTTCAAATGTTATCCCCTTTCCCAGTTTCCCACCTCCAAAGCCCCCTATTCCCTCCCACTCCCTCTGCTTCTGAGGATGTTCCCTCACCTACCCATTCCGGCCTCCCTGCCCTGGTATTGTCCTACACTGGGGCATCAAGCCTTCACAGGACCAAGGGCCTCTCCTTCCATTGGTGCCAGACAAGGCCATCCTCTGCTACATATGTGAGTGGAGCCATGGGTCCCTCCATGTGTACTCTTTGGTTGGTGGTTTAGTCCCTGGGAGCTGTTGGGGAGTGAAGTAAGACCTATTGATTTTTTTTTTTTTTAAGATTTCTTCAGTTTCTCTTGTCATGTATCCCTTTTCATTTCTCTCTTGGTTAATTTGGATATTGTCTCTGTGCCTTTTAGGTAGTTTGTCTAAGAGTTGTCTATCTTGTTGATTTTCTTAAAGAACCAGCTCTTGGATTATTTTATTCTTTGTATTGTTCTCTTTGTTTCTAATTGATTGCTTTCAGCCCTGAGTTTGACTATTTCCTGCTGTCTACTCCTCTTGACTGCGTTTACTTCCTTTTTCTAGAGCTTTAAGATGTGCTGGTATGAGATGTCTCCAATTTCTTTATGAAGGCATTGAGTGCTATGAATTTTCCTCTTAGTACTGCTTTCATTGTGTCCCATAAGTCTGGGTATGCTGTGCATTTGTTTTCGTTAAGTTCTAGAAAGTCTTTAATTTCTTTCTTTATTTCTTCCCTGGCCAAGTTATTATTGAGTAGAGAGTTATTTTGATGTTAGTAGTGGTACTGTGTGTGTGTGATTCTCTTCTTTTGGTTTTGCTGTGAGATGACTAATTTCTTGTGGTTTCTTTGGTGTAGTTACCTTCCTTGTGCTGGAGTTTTCCTTCTACAATGCTCCATAGGGCTGAATTAGTAGAAAGATACTGTTTAAATTTGGTTTGTCATGAAATATGTTGTTTTTTTCATCTATGGTGATTGAGTCTTTTGCTGGGTATAGTAGTCTGGGCTGGCATCTTTGATTTCTTAAGGTCTGCAAGACATCTCTGCAGGATCTTCTGACTTTTAGAGTCTCTGTTGAGAAGTCAGGTGTAATTCTCATAGGTCTGTCTTTATATCTTACTTGACCCTTTTCCCTGCAGCTTTTAATATTCTTTCTTTGTTCAGTATATTTAGTGTTTTGATAATTATGTAGTGAAAGGATTTTCTTTTCTGGTCCAATCTCTTTGGTCTTGTGAGCTTATAGCCATCTCTTTCTTTAGGTTAAAGAAGTTTTCTTCAATGGTTTTGTTGAATATACTTTCTGAGCCTTTGAACTGGGAATCGTTACCCTCTTCTAGTCCTACTATTCTTAGGTTTGATCTTTTCATTGTGTCCTGAATTTCCTGGATATTTTGGGTTAGCAGCTTTTTACACTTTGTATATTCTTTGACAGATGCATCAATTTCTTCAACTATATCTTTTATACCTGAGATTCTCTCTTCCTTCTCTTGTATTCTGTTGGTGATGCTTGCATTTGGGGTTCCTGTTCTCTTTCCTAGTATTCTCATGTCCAGGGTTGCCTCAATTTGTGTTTTATCTATCGCTTCTGATTCCATTTTTAGGTCTTGGACTGTTTTATTCATTTCCTTCACCTGTTTGATTGCGTTTTCCTGTATTTCTTTAAGGGATTTCTTTGATTCCTCTTTAAGGCCTTTATCTTAGTCAGGGTTTTTAATCCTGCATAAACATCATGATCAAGAAGTAAGTTGGGGAGGAAAGGGTTTTATTCAGCTTATTCTTCCACATTGCTGGTCATCACCAAAGGAAGCCAGGACTGGAACTCAAGCAGGGCAGGAAGTAGGAGCTGATGCAGAGGCCATGGAGGGATGTTTCTTACTGGCTTGCTTCCTCTGGTTTGCTCATACTGCTTTCTTATAGAACCCAAGACTACCAGCCCACAGATGGTACCACCCACAAGGGACCCTCCACCCTTGATCACTAACTGAGAAAATGCATTACACCTGTATCTCATAGAGGCATTTTGTCAGCTGAAGCTCCTTTCTCTGTGATAGCTCCAGCTTATATCAAGTTGACACACAAAACTAGCCAGTACAATTGACCCCTTGTCAACTTGACACACAAATACATCACTATGAAGCCTCAACCCATATTTTCTTATTCATCCCCAAGAGCTAAATAACTTGAAAAGTCCCACAGTCTTTGCAAATTCTTCCATATCAAAATTTCAATCCCTTTAAAAATATCTAATCTCTTAGAATTCAAAGTCTTTTTACCATTAGAAGTCTCTTAACTGTGGGATCCACTAAAATACCTTCTTACTTTAGGAGGGAAAATATATCAGGGCACAATCACAATCAAAAGCTAAACCAAACTCCAACCGTCCAGTGTCTGGGATCCACTCATGATCTTCTGGATTCCTCCAAGGGCTTGAGTAACTTCTTCAGCTCTGCCCTTTGTAGCACACACAGATCCAGATGCCTGTACCCCACTGCTGCTGCTGTTCTTGGTGGTCATCTCATGGTACTGGCATCTCCAAAATACTGCTGTCTTCTGCTGCAAGTAGGCTTAACAGCCTCTCTTCATGGTGCCAAGCCTCACCTCCTTTGCACGACCCCTTTAGTCCTGGGCCATCAATTGCAACTGAAGCTGCACCTTCACCAGTGGTCTTCCATGGCCTCTCACAGTGCCCAGGCCTCAGATGCTCTTCATGACTCCTTCATGCTTTCAAAACCAGTACCACCTGGGTAACTCTTACACATTACCTAGTCCAGCCACAGCACAAGGTACAACCCTGGCTATCTCCTGTGCTCTCAGAAAACACTTCTCAGAAGATTTCACCTCAGTGATGCTGGTCTCTTCCCAATCACTGTCAATTTCCCAACTCCAGCTAACCAACATCAATACTCCCAGTAATGCAATGGTTTTGCTTTAGTAGTTCTGGTATCTTGTTAATCACAACTGATCCTTCAACCCCAGCTAACCAAAACCACAGAATCTTCACAGTCAAAATGGCAATGGTCCTGATAAGAATCTTTAATATTCCCTCTAAAATTTCACAAGCCAAGCCTCCATCTTCTCCATTGTTCTCAACATTGTCTTCCAAGATCCTACACAACATCCCACAGAGCTCTTAACACCTACTGGATCTTCTAGCCCAAAGTTCCAAAGTCCTTCCACAGTCCTCTTCAAAACATGGTCAGGTTGTCACAGGAATACCCCACTATGCTGGTACCAATTTGTCTTAGTCAGGGTTTCTATTCCTGCACAAACATCATGACCAAGAAGTAAGTTGAGGAGGAAAGGGTTTTATTCAGCTTATTCTTCCACATTGCTGGTCATCACCAAAGGAAGCCAGGACTGGAACTCAAGCAGGGCAGGAAGCAGGAGCTGATGCAGAGGCCATGGAGGGATGTTTCTTACTGGCTTGCTTCCCCTGGCTTGTTCAGACTGCTTTCTTATAGAACCCAAGACTACCAGCCCACAGATGGTATCACCCACCAGGGATCCTCCACTCTTGATCACTAATTGAAAAAATGTATTACACCTGTATCTCATAGATGCATTTTGTCAGCTGAAGCTCCTTTCTCTGTGATAACTCCAGCTTGTGTCAAGTTGACACACAAAACTAGCCAGTACAGCCTTCCACCTATTTGATTGTGTTTTTCTGTATTTCCTGTAGGGATTTATTTATATCTTGTTCAAAGCCCTCTATCATCTTCATGAGATGAGATTTAATGTCACCGTCCTGCTCTTCAGGTGTCAGTATATCCAGGGCTTGCTGTAGTAGGAGAGCTGGTTTCTCTCCTTTACTTGCACTGACTTCTCTTCTTTACTTGCATTTTACCATCTGGTTGTCTCTGGTGTTGGCTGGCCTGGTAGTCCCTGGGATGAGTAAGCCTCTGAAACTGGTTGTCCCAGATAACTGCAGGTCTCCCTAAAGGCAAGCAGAGCTATGGCTTGGGTGTGGGGGACATATCCTTGATTGCAAGCAGAGGTGGGAAGCAGAAGGAAGATGGAGCTCTGATAGGGCAGAGCAGAGCTCCTGGCTGCTGGGTTTGCTGGTGTACCAGCAGGAAGGGGTATTAGGGTGTGGGGGTCTCATCTGTGTGTTCTGGGTTAAAGCAGGTCTCCTGGAAGGCAGGCAGAGCTGTGGGATGGAGAGAGGGGTGCTGATCTGTGATTGTAGGTGGGAGTTTATGCAAGAAGGATGATGGAGCTCTGATCCTTTGCTGAGAGTTTTGATGGCTTGAGCTTAAGCATGTTTTGTACCTGGGAGTTCGTGTGTGCATTTGCATTGTCATGTTCTGAAAACATTGTTTCACAAAAGTCTTTCCCTATTTCTGGCCCTTCTTGTCTTCCTACACTATCATTCTTGGTATTTCCTTGTTCCTAGAGGAAAGGGACTGTAGTATAGTTATCCCATTTAAGGCCAAGCATTTCTTGCATTGAGCAAGTCTGAATCTTTATATAAATCACCATCCACTGCAAAAAATAAGCTTCTCTGATGAGAGATAAAAGATGTGCTAATCCATAAGTATAATGATAAATACTTAGGGGACAATGTAAAGACTATGTCTACTTAGCAGATTAGTAATATTAGTAAGGTTTATGTTCTACCCAGTCATGAGTTTCTCATCCAGGTTACAGTACCAAGTTTGAGTTCCATCTTGTGGAACAGGCTTTAGATCCAATTAAAAAGTAGATGGTTACTTCTATAATATCCATGCCACTATTGCATCATTGGGTACAGCTTGCCAGACAAGTCATTATTGTAGCTCACAGGGATTCATAGCCATATATAACAGTTGATAACTTTCTACACCAGTAGTGTTTCTAAATCTTTCTTGTACTATGAAAGTTAGTAAGTAGCGTATAATAAACTCCCCATCCTCTTCAATAACTGAGTTAATTGTATTGTATTACAGTAAAATCCTAAGTATTTGTTGTCAGTACAAGATTATTGTTGTTGGTGTATTTTACGAGAATGTATTATATAACCTATAATTTTATTTGGTTTAGGTTACATTTTCTCAAATTTAAGAAACCAACAATTATAAGATTTACCACTACTTTATGTATGACTAAAATAAACCAAAAAACAACAAACAACAAAAACCTCACCACATTGTTAATGAAACTCTACTAAAATGCTTTGTTTTGATATTAGAATTTCACTTCATATGCTTTGAAAGACTTTTAAAACTTATTTACATGTTTTTAATAATTCTATCTTGAGAGCTTCAAGTAAAACCTATTAAAGTGTTAAAAAAATGGAGTTTTTGTGAGTTGTTTATTATTATTATTATTATTATTATTATTATTATTACTTTTATTATTTTACAGTTCAGTTGTTACCCACCTCCCAGTCTGCCCTCCCACAGTTCCTCATTCCATTCTTCCTCCCTTTGTCTCCAAGAGGATTCTTCCCCCTCACCCCACACACACATACCTGGCCTCCTCATTCCCTGGGACCTCAAGTCTCTCAGGGGTTAGGCACATCTTCTCATACTGAGGTCAGACCAGGCAGTCCTCTGCTGTATATATTTTGGGGCCTTGGACCAGCTCCTATATGCTGCCTGGTTGGTGGCTCAGTGTTTAGAGATCTCAGGGGTCCAGATTATTTGAGACTGCTGGTCTTCCTATGAGGTTGCCCTGCTCCTCAACTTCTTTCAGCCTTTCCCGAATTCAAGCACAGGGGTCCATTGGTTGGGTATCTGTGTCTCTGAGTCAGCCACTTGTTGAGCCTCTTGGAGGACAGCCATGATAGGCACTTGTCTGTAAGCACACCATAGCATCAGTAGTAGTGTCAGGCCTTAGAGCCTCCCCTTGAGATGAATCCCAACTGGGAAAGAGCCTTGTGTTAAAATATTTTTAAATCATGTAGAATCTAGTTATTTGGAATTACTTTGACCTGACTATCAGAAGACATACTTTTCCCATTCAATATCATCTTTTATACCTTCAAGAGCTTGTTGATGATGTCTTTCCTTAGCGTTTTCACAACTATCTTAGTAATTTGGTCAAGCTCCTAACACATTAACAAATTTTAATCTGTGTATTTAGGCCATAAAATTGGTCATGACTGTCAGAGACTGGAGACACTTTAGTAAGGGAAAATGCCATAAAATTGACAGGTAACTTTATCAGGTATATTCTTTACTTTAAATCATCTTAAATTTACAATTGGAGCATTCTTGTTGAAAGACTCATTTGTTGTAACTCAAATATGGCATGCATACACACACACAGACACACACACACAGACACACACACACACACACACACACACACTGAGAAAGCTGGAATAGGGAATGACTGTGGAATGTACGCTCTTAAAATGTCTTCCTTTCCCACAGGTTTTCCATATCATCTTCTAGAATATGTCTGCTGTGATAACACAGAATACCTTTTTAGTTCCTAATCCATGCAACAGAAATTTACACAATATTCTGTTTTGTAAGAAATACAGAGGAAAAAATAACACCTTAATTGCAGTCTTCATAGTAATATTTTGTGTTGCATTAAGCAAATTCTCAAGAACTTGTTAAAACTCAGTGCTAAATGATAACATTGACAGTGATGTGCATTATAAAGCAACTATGTACTTTATGATAAAGCACATCATAACTTTACTTAATTAAAAAAAAAATCTGTCTCTGTACTTGTGTTATACCCAGAAAAAGACCATCCAATATTAATTACCTAACATATTGACTTTTAGGCAGAAAGCTTGGGATACTGAGCGTGTCTTAATTTATTCAAATCCCAAATTCTCTATATTATTATGCATTTTGTGTGGTTTTGAACCCTTAAAACATTAACTCGGAAGAATCCAGAGAGAGCTAGGCAGATGTTCGAATTGTAAAACTGGTATATTATGTTGTTTGAAATGTCAAACTCAAAGACTGCATCTCAGTTTAGTTCAAACACCCTTCCCCAAGGAATCTATTTTTTTTTTCATGTTTCTGAATACTAGAGAAATAACAGCAGTCCCTCTTCTCAGGAAACTCATGGTTTAGTTGCGTGCTATTCAAAATGTAGTTTCTGTAGTTCTTGCATTAGTCCCTGCAAATGAAGGGAGTAATGAAGGTTGAGTCTGTATTCTGGCTTGGGCAACTTCTTAAAATATATTGCTGTCAGGTTATATTGGGAAGTTTAAAAGGACAATAAGCATGCAGGAATAGAAAAATAAGAAGTTCTATTTTGAAAATGTTAAGAATTAGATATTCATAAGGTATTTAAAGTAAAGTGGACTTTTAGATATATAAGCCTAGCATTCAGAGACACAATTTGAGCTAAGGGCCTGCATTTGAGATGATCAACATATAGATTACACATAAAATGCCTATAGTGGATCAGAAAACTGAAGAAAGTAGATGAACCCCAAGTGAACAATATTAAGTGATGTAGGATCAAGCCCCAAGCAATTACTATAGAGGTTACATTGCAGTGAAGGGGCCACAGAAATGACAAAGTAAATGACTAGAGGAAGGAAGAAAACCAGTAGTAAAATGAAACAAACCATTATGGAAGGATAAGTAAGGCAGCTCATATATGTGTATGCTCAGGTAAGAAGATGGTCAAGAAAATACCAGAAGCTGAGGGCACAGTCTTGAGTGAAAAGTTGAAAGTCATGTGGTCAGGATTCAAAGAGGTAGCAGGCTTAAGGTGGATGAGGCCCAAAGATGAAAAAAATCATTGAGTAATAAGCAGAGGAGCCAGAGGATGCTGTGAGTGTCTCTACCAGGAAGATCACCTTCATCTATGGCAACAGGATTATAAAGGCATGGCTGTGTTTCTAATTCTCACTGAGGAAATGTGAGTCTGTTCTTATGTAGCAGATTCTAAAACAAACAAAAAAAATATTAGGTAAGATTATCTTCTGAAAACAAGGTGAGAGGAAAATAATGGATTTGAAAAGACAGAAGAAAGTATGGACTAGTTTTATGTTGGAAGAAAATGAGAAATCTTAGATAACCTTGAAGAACTGCTGAGCAGTGATAACAGCTGCTTGAGGGCTGAGGGCGTGAATCTAGAGTGCAGTCATACACTAAATAGCTGGTGTTTTTCTAGTTATTTTGGGGCCTAGATAAATTAGGTAGAAGAGTTCATTCTGAGCTTCTGTTGTGCCACCTGAGAGGGAATAATGATGCCAAAGGAAGAAAAGGGCTTTGAGAAGAAATAGTTATAGTGTTGGATACAGAAAGAAAGAACACGAAGAACTCTGATAAATATCCAAAATAGTGCATTTGATAAATACATTTGACTTAAAATAATTAGTAGAGTGTAAGTGAATATGTAAATTAGCTTGAAAGTTTCTGTTGGAGAATACAAGGTGGATATTTGAGATAGTAGATATGATGAAGTATGTGTGGAAAAGTACAGAGAACATTGGATGGAGTAAAGAAAGGATTTTTAGGGGTTCTTAGATTTCATCATCTTTCCCCCAAGTAATTTGTTGCAGAATATTTTAAAATAAGGCAGATCTCTTTCTCAAGAAGTGGTGTTCATCATTAAAAGAATTCATAAAACATAAAATAAGGTAATGATGATATTGACTATATCTTGAGGTATTTTGCAGCATTTAAACACACATTGAAGGACAAATTCTTTGGGGATTCCCACAAACACTCCTTGGTGGGATGGTGGGAAGAATGTCTTGACTTGTAAGCTCTGTTTCAGAAAGGACCATGTTGACTACCAAAGGTTATATACCCATTTTTCTGTATTGGGGTCATTTTCAAAGGATGTGAAACTACTGGGAATTCACCATTCACCTACACAGTATCTTGCATGCTGCATTTTTTTCAGGACTACATTTTATAACAGTGTTCTTTAATCATTTGAAGATTCTCATTAGGGCTGTGCTCACAAATGAACACTAGGTTTGGGGATATAGGGTAAATAATGTGTTCCCAGCACATAATGGTTTTACTGATGAAGGCTGAAATATGAGCACATGTGAGGTGTGAGGAGGGAGGGACGGGGTTGATTTAAACAAAAACATGAAAACTTTTTTTTAAAAATAAAGACAGTGCCCAGAGGCAGTCACACAGGCATCCATCTATGCCTATTATGGGCATCCCTAAAGTGCTGTGCAGCTGTTTACCCCTTCATAATTGCTTTGAGAGGTGTCACCAACACTGGAACACAAAATTGAAGCTCTAGATGAGTTAGTGACACATTTTTAAGTCATACTAACCTATCTCACTTACGAAGTCATACTGCATCTTCCTTTCATTTTACAATAGTTTTGTATCCGATTGTCCTTCTATCCAAAGGAGAGATAGCCAGAGCTTCTAATTTTATACTGAGGGTATTACAGTAGATGAGAGAGAAAAGAATACAGCAGCAATAGAATTATCTTTACCCTAAAGGAACATTTAGTGAAAACTTGCTGTGTTAGGGAGTGCGCTAAAAGTTGTCCATATACTTAACATTTATCCGCACAGATATTTATGCATTAAGTATTCTTACAAAGTACATACACTTATCTTGTCTCACAAATTTGAAAATTGAGGTTCCAAGAGGTTAAGGAGCCTCTCATGTCACAGAGCTGCTGATGTTCGAGCCAATACAGGCAGATCCCACTTACTTCAAAGTTTGTAGTAATTATTTCAAGGTTAATATGTCCCCATCTTCTTCTGTACAATATAATATAAAGTGGGTGGTATCAGGACCAAACTATCAGAGTTTCCGAATTCAATTCCTAACTTTCTATCAGATAGATCTCTAAGAAGCTCTCCAGTGGCAAGCTCTCAGGAGTCTCATGAATAAACCCTTCATGGAGTCTTTCTGTTCACGAGCAACATACTTAAGTCAGGTCTCTGGGACTGTTTCATGAGAATATTATATTCCACAATTTCATTTTTGTTGTACTGTCTCCATCAATAAAAGGTTGTACAAAGGTCATTCATTTTTTCTACCTGATAGGACTTGCTTATATCAGACTATTCAGTGCATGGTAGGTAGCTCTTCTTTTAGTATCAATGTCTGAAATAAGTCAGTAAATAAATATATAATGACTGCTCTGGGCCATATAAAAGCACATCCATTTAAAATAAAAAATGTACATCAGCAAAATATTTAATACTACTTTGGGGAAGAAGATCTGGGCTGGTGATTGAAATTCAGATTGCTGGCAGTCAGCCCACTTTCCATAAAAGAAATGTGTTCCCATCCAGCAGCCCCAGGGATGGTTTTTCGTGAAAGAAAAGAATTAGTAAGCAGGGCAGTCTATGTAGGTGATGGGGAAAACATTTTCAGCCATATTTGGAGGTGTGTGTTTGCTCGTCCCAAAACTTTGAAAGCAGATTCTTGCAATACCTGTGTTGCCTTCAAGAGTCTACAGAGACCTAGAGTGACCAGTGACCTACCGTAGGGGAGCACATTTCGAGTCTCCTAAGCATTCTTTTATTTTTTTTTTTCCCAGAGAAATAAATAGTTAAAGAACAAAAACCCTTTTTATGTATTTTATTTGATTTATTTACATTTCAAATGTTATCACCTTTCCTGGTTTCCCCCTGGAAACCCCTATAGAATCCCCCCTTGGTTCTATGAGGGTGCTCCCCCACCCACCTACCCACTCCCGTCTCACCGCCCTAGCATTCCTCTGCACTGGAGCATCAAACCTTCATAGTACCCAAGGCCTCCCCTCCTTCAGCTCCTTCAGTCCTTCTCCTAACTCCTCCACTGTGGTCCCTGTGCTCAGTTGGCTGCAAACCTCTGCATCTGTATTGGTCAGGATCTGGCAGAGCCTCTCAGGGGACAGCTATATCAGGCTCCTATCAGCAAACACTTCTTGGCATCTGCAATAGTGTGTATGTTTGGTGTCTGCAGATGTATGTTTGGTGTCTGAAGATAGGATGGATTCCCAGGTGGGGCAGTCTCTGGATGGCCTTTCCTTCAGTCTCTGCTCCACTTTTTGTCCCTGTATTTCCTTTAGACAGGAGCAATTCTGGGTTAAAATTTTGGATATGGGTAGGTGGCCCCATCCCTCAATCAGAGGCCCATGCCTAACCTCTGGATATGGTCTCTACAGGTTCTCCTTCCTTTTTGTGGGGTATCTCAGCTAATGTCATCCCCCTGCGGTCTCAGATGCCAGGAAAGCAAGAGCCTCCTAAAGCATTCTTATTGTTGCTTGAGGAGAGAGTTATAATTGGAATCAAAGGAGGTATAGCAGAAGAAACCCTGGGATTTGAACTTGGAAAATTTTATGGGAATCCAGCATAGCCACAGCTAAGCCCACGAGTCCTGAGCAGGTCATCTAAATTTTCTATTTCCCTTCCTACTGTTATTGTAAAGACAAAGGTGCAAAGAGACATTAGAATCAGCATGAGTATCTTCTTTATCCATGTACCTTTTCCAGCTTTATTCCTGAAATAAATTTATTAAACTTGTTTCTCAGTGGACATTGTGTGTTTACTCCTTTTACACACATGAGTGATTTGCTTCCCTCAAGGAGATCAGCCAATAGTGAGATTCAAATGCACTCCTCAATATTTAAAATATGATATAAACTCCAGGTGTAGGGTGGTCTGGAGATGCACAGGAAAGAATATTGAATTTTGTCATAAAGATTCAGCAGTTGCCCCACAGAGGAAGAATTGTCTGAACTTAAGGTTGAAAGGTTACTTAACAGGTAAAGATGGATACAGCCTTAAGGCAGAGAAGTTAAGGGATCAGGATGAACATAGACCTGGAAGTGTACCAGCGTATGGTATGTTCATGGTATAGAAAGCATCTCTTGGAAGGCTAAGCCTAGCTTGGGGCCACAATATTAAGGGATTTGAATATCCATTTCAAACATCATCTTACTGGTAGAGACAACCTGATTTTGTCTCATGGAAAGGGCATTAAGATGAACTTGCATCACACATCCATACATGGCTGAGATTTGGAGTTCTGGAGTTTGGTGGTTAGAGAAGATCAGCCAATTATAGCCTGGGTTACTGGGTTGCTGTGGTCAGGTACCTTAAACTCTCTAACCTAAATATCCCTGAACTATGGAGTGGAGAGTGTAGAAAGTTCTCAGTAAAACAAATGCTGATGACTGACTCTACTGTGATTGGTGCTTGAGAGGGGAGCTCCTGATAAAGAAAATATCTGCTAAAATACATAAGACTGGGGAAGGAAAGAATGAGAACCCTATCAGCTCTTTGAAGGCAAAACTAGAATACCATAGGGCAGGCTATTTGACCCTGGGAAAGTGTCATCTACACTTGGAGCTGTACTTTCCCCACCTACACAGTTAAGCCAGGTGGTTTTTTAATCACTTGTTAGCTATAACATTATTAAGTTTTTCACTATCAGAACTTTCCTAAGCCTTTCTGAAAAGTACTCTGTTCAAAATATAACCCTTCAACATAGGCTTCAGTCTCAGCTCTAACCAATCTGAAAATGTTTGTGTTTATCTGTGTATGCATCACCCCACATAGCCAGAGGTAGATGGCCTGTTCTTGTCTGGCAACGAATACTGCTTAGAGACAGAAAGGACAGAAGCTATAAGCATCCAGCATTCAGGATTGCTTTCCTGAATTTTCAATCAGGGAACACCAAAGGTAGAGGCCATTGGATAAGTACTAAAAGGCTCTAAAACTGCTAATTAGTTTTAGTGTGTGACTAGGAGGTCAGTGCTACAGAGATGCATGGTACATTCTTATTTTGAGTCATGCAGAAATTTATGTCAGACATGAAATGAGAATTGCTAATCACAGATGCCTCATGGTAAACAGAAGCACAATCAAAGAGACTCAGGCCAGAGTGAACCATAGAAACCTTAAAAGTTCTTTAGCCTCCTAAGGTTGACTTAAGATTGAAGTCAAAGAAGTCATAATGGTAACAATGGGGAGGCAGCAGACCTGTGTTCAAACTATGATGCAACTACAAGTTATTTATGGCTTCTGACAATTCAGTTAACCTGCATGAGCCTTGACTTCTCATTTGTGTAATGTACATATACTAATGCATACTTCTTAGAGGTTCTGTTATCCTCACCTTTTCATTAGATTGATTTAACAAATATATGTGCTGGTACATGTACTATCAATACAATAAAATGGTGAATGATACCTACTGTAATGTTGCAGAATGTAAATTAAACATTAACATCTTATGTTTGTGTGGTGGGTCCAAAATGTTTATTCACACTACACATGTATTCTACAGATGTAGAATAGTATCTTCCTTTCTGTAAAATGGCTCTGGACTTGCTAAGAGAGCTTTATGTGCTGGAAGCTCAAAAGCAAGTAACATTAAGAATATATTTTATTCTAAACCAGTAAATTTAGTCCTAGACCATGACCAAGCCATCCCTTTGTGCTGATGGATTTTTCTTTATAAAACTGCCAAATTCTCTCATAGTTCTACTTCCCTCCTCTGTTCTTGTCTAATAGAATGACATCATCAGAAGAAAAGGAGCATTAGACATTTGAGTCTACAAGGTAGTATCTGATTTCTTGGTCATGACTATAAAATGGCTTTACTCAGTTCCTACTAGGACAGGAGACAAGCAAAGAATATCAGCCCAGTCACTAACGTTCTGGGGGAAACACTGCTAAAGTCTATTCATGATCAGTTACTTCCTCATCTTTCCTCTTTCTCTCTCTCCCTCCTTCTCCCCATTTGTCCCCATCCTTTTATATTATTGACTAATGGCAAAGCCCTTAAATGGAGAGTATAGGAATTCACTTTATTTTATTTGAGTTGGGGTCTTGAGAAGCAGCATACCGCACTGGACATAAATTCAACATACTTCTGTTCCTTGCTCCTATAGTTGGCTGGGAATCTTAAGTCTTGTTCATAACCCCCAAGACCCAGCATACTATGGAGGTAGCTCTAAATCCTGTTCTCTTCTTACTTTTCTGAATGTTTCTAAAATATACCTCTAACATACATCTATCACACACACACACACACACACACACACACACACACACCCCATAGTGAGAACTACTTCTATTTACTCTTGCTTCCTAGACTTCCCTGTTCTATTGTCTTTAAAACTATATCTCCATCAGTGAGCCCTGCCTGACCCAGAAAACCTGGCCTAAAGCCCTGAATTTGAATCTTTCCTAGTTTGAAAGAATGATCCCCAGCCTGACCATGCAGTCTCCAGGACCAGATAACATATACCATAGAACATATTGTGCCCCCTCTCCCTCTCCAGTCTTCCTGGAGAATCCATTTGCTCTGGAATTGCCCAGGATGCAGACAGCTTAATCATCAGCACCACTTCTGTCAGTTCTCACTTTCTCCTCTTCCCTCTCACCAGCATCTGCCCTTATACATGTTGATAATTTTTAATTTGGATTGTGTTTCCTGGAAAACCTGACCCAGCCTAACTTCTCTCAAGTTATACCTCATTCCCCACATTATTCGTATTTACCTTAAGTGACTAGCCCTGCATTGTTCATGCTCATACCAGGGACAAAGAAAAACAATGAGAGAATATATTAATGAAACTGATTGAGCTGTTCTGCTATAGTATCAAAAGTATCACAGGTGGTTAATTTTTAGTGTCAACTTGGTTGGATTAGGAAACAACCACAGAATTAATAAGGTGCACCTTTGTGTGTGCCTATGAGGATGCTCCAATGAGCTTTAACTGAAAAGAGAAGGCCCATCCTCCCTGAGTGCAGGTGGCATCATCTTGGGGGGCTAGGAGTCATAGAATGAGTAAAAAAAATGGAAAAGGCAAATGGAAAATGGAAAAGTAGAAAGCCAACTGAAGGCAGAATCTCTTTTTGCTCCTTGGACTCTGTAGACTGAGAAGGCAAGGAGTCCTAGCTGCCTGTTCCCCCACCGTGGAGCTGCCTGTGGTATGCTTTCCCTGTCAGATAGACTGCATTCGTCAAACCATGATCCAGAATGAGTCTCCTTTAAGTTTCTTCTTACAATGTCTTTGCTAACAGCAATGGAAATAACTGATGCAGGCTTCCCAACTCTCTATTTTCCTGGGTGTGTTCTAGTGGAGTATATTATCTTTTAGACTTCAGGCTCTCACTGCCGTTTGTGTTACTGCCTTTTGTGTAATTGTGTCACTTTATTCTGACAAGTCTTTTATCCTAAGTACTAACGCACAAATAAGATCATTTTTTGACCTCAGAGTATCAAAAGGTGACCTCAGGGTGTTTTGACCTTAGAGTAAGGGTCAGCATTGAACAAATTGTGGATGAGAAATATAATATGAAAGGCAATTAATATTCCCAAGGAGGTTGGGTTACAATGTTTCTCTCACAGAAATATTCTGATGGTAAAAAGAAACCACCTGGGACAGAGAAGACAGTTACTAAAGCAGATCATCTAGTTTCGTACTTGCTGACACACTAAATGTACTGGCTGGTTTTGTGTCAACTTGACACAAGCTGGAGTTATCACAGAGAAAGGAGTTTCAGTTGGAAAATGCCTCCATGAGATCCAGCTGTGAGGCATTTTCTTAATTAGTGATCAAGGGGGAAGGCCCCTTGTGGGTGGTACCATCCCTGGGATGGTAGTCTTGGGTTCTATAAGAAAGCCAGCTGAGCAAGCCAGGTGAAGCAAGCCAGTAAGGAACATCCCTCCATGGCCTCTGCATCAGCTCCTGCTTCCTGACCTGCTTGAGTTCCAGTCCTGACTTCCTCTGGTGATGAACAGCAATGTGGAAGTGTAAGCTGAAATAAACCCTTTCCACCCCAAATGCTTCTTGGTCATGATGTTTGTGCAGAAATAGAAACCCTGACTAAGAAATTGGTACCAGCATAGTAGGGTATTCCTGTGACAACATCACCATGTTTTGGGGAGGACTGTGGAAGGACTTTGGAATTTTGAGCTAGAAGAGTCATTGGGATGTTCAGAGCTCTGTGGAATGTTCTGTAAGGGCTTGGAAGATAATGTTAAGAAAAGTGCAGAAGATGGAGGCCTGGCTTGTGAAATTTCAGAGGGAAGATTAAAGACTCTTATCAAGGCCATTGCTAGTTTGATTTAAGATACTGTGGTTTTGGTTAGCTGGGGCTGAAGAAATCAGCTGTGACTAACAAGATACCAGAACTGCTAAAGCAAAACAATTGCATTACTGGGACTATTGATGCTGGTTAGCTAGAGTTGGGAAATTGGTGGTGATTGGGAAGAGACCAGCATCAATGAGGTGAAATCTTTGGAGAAGTGTTTTCTGAGAGCACAGAATCTGTGTTCCAGAGATAGCCAGGATTGTACCTTGTGCTGTGGCTGGACTTGGTAATGTGTAAGAGTCACCACTGGTTTTGAAGGCATGAAGGAGTCATGAACAGCAGCTGAGGCCTGGGAACTTCGAGAGGCCTCAGAAGACCATTGGTGAAAGTGCAGCCTCAGTTGCAATTGACAGCCCTGGACTGAAGGGGTCATGCAAAGGAGGTGAGTCTTGGCACCATGAGGAGAGCCTATGAGAGGCTGTTGGTAAAACCTAGTTGTATCGGAAGATAGCAGTGTTTTGGAGATGCCAGTACTATGAGATGACCACCAAGAACAGCAGTAGCAGTAGGGTACAGGCATCTGGAGCCTAGAAGACAAGGTGTGTGCTACAAAGGGCAGAGCTGGAGAAGTGACTCAAGCCCTTGGAGGAATCCAGAAGATGGTGAGTGGATCCCAGACATTGGACAGTTGGAGTTTGATTTTGCTTTTGATTGTGACTGTGCCCTGATATAGTTTTCCTCCTGAAGGAAGAATGCATTTTAGTGGAGCCCACAGTTAAGAGACTTTGGTAAAAAGACTTTGAATTCTTAGAGATTAGATATTTTTAAAGGGATTGAACTTTTGATATGTAAGAATTTTCAAAGACTGTGGGACTTTTAAAGTTATTTAGATCTTGGGGATAAATAAGAAAGTAAGGGTTGAGGCTTAATGGTGATGTATTTATGTGTCAAGTTGACAAGAGGTCAATTGTACTGGCTGGTTTTGTGTCAACTTGACACAAGCTGGAGTTATCACAGAGAAAGGAGTTTCAGCTGAGAAAATGCCTCCATGAGATCCAGCTGTAAGGTATTTTCTCAATTAGTGTTCAAGGGGAGAGGGCCTTATGGGTGGTACCATCTGTAGGCTGATAGTCTTGGGCTCTATCAGAAAGCCAACTGAGCAAGTCAGAGGAAGCAAACAAACCAGTAAGGAACATCCCTCCATAGCCTCTGTATCAGCTCCTGCTTCCTGACCTGCTTGAGTTCCAGGCCTGGCTTCCTTTAGTGAAGAACAGCAGTGTGAAAATGTAAGCTGAATAAACCCTTTCCTCCCCAACTTGCTTCTTGGTCATGATGTTTGTGCAGGAATAGAAACCCTGACTAAGACACTAATGGAATGATATCAAGTCCTATTGGTAATTAATGTCTAAACTCAGGCTAGAACCTACCTCTCCCAAAGTATACACTGGCTTTTACACTTTTGCTTTAAGGGGGTGTTAAGACACATATGTTAGGATTATTTTCAGACCTGGATGTTTTGAGACGCTTGCTTCCTCCTTTAAAATTTACACAAACCTTGTACCTGGTGCAGGCTGTGCTTTGCAAGTTGTTTTATTCTTTTCTGAGATGAACCTGGAAATTGCGCAGTGTTTCCGCTCCCACATCGCATTCCCCTTTCACATTTAATGGGATGTAGGAAAGCACTGGACCGCAGCAGTGACATTTTTATAAAAAGAGTGTATTGTGTCCTTTGTAAGGAAAAGCATGTAGCTCTAAGCCATACTGCGTTTTCATTTGCCTTCCTCTGGGAGCTCAGCCCCCACCAGAGGGAGCTGCCTTTCATGCTCATGCTGGAAATTATATTCTGTAATTAAAATCAATAGCAAAACAGACACACAGCAGAAAGGTCACAGAACACAACAGAAAAACATTATGTAGCATATTGCCAGGTATCAAATTAGATTTTTGAACTTCTGTTTAATCTGCAAATGCCTAAAGCCATCTGTGCAAGAAAGGCATCATGCCCTCCATCCCAGGCTCACCTGGGGAGGGCTTAAACTCTTCAAGGTCCAGCTTCTCCAATGCAGTATTTCCTCTTTAAGTTCCAGCCATGCTCATATCATTAAGCAAGTGACAGGTTAGAGTAAACTCCTAGCTGTGGAAAACTATTCACAGCCCATGTCCTAGATGCTTTGCCATGGCCTATGCTTACATACATCTTAAGGTCCATATTTTCTGATCTACTACTGACTTCACACACTTTCCCCTTACAATAGCATATTTGGTTTTACTTTTTTTGCCTTCCTGTCATCGGATACCATTTATTTTCAAATCTGAGGCTGCTGCATTCCTGTTTGGACTAGTACAGTCCCTTGGGTTTTTATGGGCCTATCTCTGTCTCTAGAATGATTTTTAGGTGACCTTTCTTTTCTTTGTTTAGTTATCATCCATCTTCTCTTCTCCTCTACAGACCAGGCACTGAGCAGAGATAGGGTGTTCATGTTTAAAACTGTAGCCACTCTTTTGACAGGTGAGTTAAGTGACTTGTTAGACGTCAGCAGGCCAATGGCTGAACTATGGTTGCAACCACATCACCTGAAGTGTCTCAAAATTATACTCATTCTTTTGTAATGCCATGGATCCATTATAACTTGCTTCGATTTACAGTGGCATGGGGTGCTGTGTCCATAGGAGCCAGAGCATGTCAAGAGCTTCTGAGTAACATGGTGTCTTAGTTGGAGTTTCTACTGCTATGATAAGATGCCATGACAAAAAGCAACTTGAAGAGGGGAGTGTTTATTTCATCTCACTTAAGGTTCCTTCTTCCCAAATAACTCTAGCTTATGTCAAGTATACATAAAACTAGTCATCACAGATGGAATATTAGAATTTGTCTCTATGTGACCTAGAGACTGAGTCATGGTCAAGAACAAACGACTGTATTCTTATGAGAGATAACTGAAGAAAAAAAGAAGAAATAAGCTGAGGTAATATCTACAAACCCTCTGAGGAGGAGAAGCTCCCAACTGGTGTCTGTCTCCCCTACCACACACACACACACACACACACACACACACACGCACGCACGCACACACACACACACGCATGCAGGTACACACACACACATGCACGCATGCATGCATGTGTGCACGCATACAGATACATCACCACCATTACCACTACGACCTCCACTGTTTTCACTGTTCCAGGGTCAGGGATTACTACCAATGACATGTTATTCCCTACTGCTCTACATGTAAAAGCAGCCAGATGGAGAAAGATCAGCATGGCTATAGAACCATGAACAAGGAAAAAGTACAGCATGGGCACCTGAAATTGAGAGTCTCCAAAAGTGCCCCCAGATTGACTTAGCCTGAGCAGTCCCTTCCCCCCCTCACCCCGCCACTGCCTGGCCAAGCAACGAAAGGGAGGTCAGGGAAATGTGCTGATCTTGTCCTAGTCCTGGATGTAGGTGTGAGTATTCTCAGGCAAGAATTATGAAACACAGGCAAAAGAAAAGAAAAAAATAAAAAATAAGAAAAGAAAAGTTAAGAGAATCCTAATAGCCAGGATTACTACACTGGGGAGTGTCCATCCAGTAGCAAGGGTAACATTAACTCAGTCTGGCATTTCACACCTGTCAGAGTCTCAATCACAGAAAGACCAACATGTATCATTCCTAGGACACCAAAGACAAAAGTTGTTACTGGCGAGAGGAGGGAAGGTGTCTTATCCTGGAAATTTCAGATGAAAGTAATATTGCACACAGAAACTCCTCATAGCAAGAAGGACACACCCACAGCTTGTGTGAGTTATAGAAGCTACAACTCATGCATCGCATCCTATGGAAACATCCAAAGAGGTAGGAGAAACCATATTCATCCTGCTCACAACAAATACAGACTGATCTGCTCATATCTTCTATTTTGTCTGTTTTCTTACCTTTTTATCTATTTCTTTCATTTATACTTTTGTTCTTCATTTTAAAATTTTTCTCATTTTAGCTTGTATCTACATGAATAGGCCTTTGTTGTTATCAGAGTTATTAAGGCTGGAACCTGTGCCCTGGCAGCTCTAACACCTCCATCCTAGGGGATGTGCAAAACACAACAAAGAAGCACAAGAAGCCACTATGGCAGCTCGAAAGCTCACAACCTTTCATTATCAGAAACCAGGAAGTGAGAGAACTGAAAGTCCAGGAATGATTTCAGAGTCTTGCTTTTAGAAGGAACAGTGGCCACACAGTAGATTTCAGTAAACCGATGGACTAAATAAGGAAATTAATTCAGGATTTAGATGAAAAGTTAGCAACGTGAAGGGAAATGTCAAGGATTTGGAGGGGAAATTCAAAATCACAAAGGAAAAAATAAAATCACATTCTGGTAGAAAGCCAAACAGAAATCCTGGAAGAAAATACTCAATCAGATAAAGTCAATGGAAATCTTCAATAGACAAGGAGAAAGAGTTTCAAGGATGGAAAACAAGCAGAACTGAAAATATATTCAAATGTGCATAATGAAAAAACTGTAATGAACGTGACTAAATTTCCAAGAACTTGGATCCACTGGGTGGAAGGAGCTAAGTTAAGGTCTAAAGGCATAGTCAATTTGTTCAAAGCAAGATTGCAGCGGAAAATTTCTCAGAACTAGAGAGGAAATGGGCATGTTTTAAATATAGTTACTTACACTTTTATTATAGCATTGCTTATACTGCAATGTTATGACATATCTACTGTATTTTGCACACATCTTCAATATCTGTATAGGCAAGTATCTCATGTATTTATTGCTGTCTTTTCAGAGCTTGGCAGACAACATTACATATGGTAGGTATACAATGAATGAATGAATCTCATTTCTGTCAACAAGATTAATATGAGAAAATAGTAAGATATTGCCAATGAAAGCATTTTTGATATTTCAGAAGATTCTCAAGAGGCATTGTGCTGTCTTCTGACATCAGTGGTCTAGACTGTAAGACTCTAAAGCAGTCTAACCTTTAGAACTTTGAAGCAGAATGAAGCATCCCCATCATGGAAAGGTCCTCGATGGGAACTAACATCTGCCCCATCTGAATCTCTCTTGTAGAGCATGACATGCTCTCTCCAGGACACTAATTTTGACTTTCTGAAATCAGCCCTAATTATTGGTGATAATTAGCTATAATTGTACGTCCTTAGGGCAATTTGTTGTGAAAATTGTATCTATTCTATCTCAAAATTTCTGCTATTTCTTTTGATGTCTCATCCAATATTCTTTCCAACTCTGAAGGTTAAGGCAGGAAGATTTTAAGATCATAAAAGCATGGGCCACATAGTGAGTTTTGTCTGGCCTTACAAAAACAAAACTTTATTTTTTAATTAAATTTGGTTTTAGACAAACAAACATGACTGGATAGGACCAAACTTTAAGGATCACTTTTACAAAGGACTCCTTTGCCGAGCTTTTTGCAGAGTAAGTTTCAAGTGTCGTTCAGAAGACTGCAGTCAGTAGAATCTGGCACTGTCCAGAAACAGAGAAAAGCCACTCACATATTTATTCCTTCACAAAGTTTTAAATTTTGCATCCATACTGAGCTGTGTGCTAACTACTAAGGCAGGGGGGACCTGGTAAGAATCTCTTGTCATTTAGCTTGTTGGTTGTAGTCTAATGGAAAAGGGAAAAGCCAAAGGCAGTTTGTTGATGACAACAGAGAGAACTAAGAGAAAAGCTGATTTCAGAAACCCCTGCTTATGTGAGAATATGAACTGTGCATCCCACCTTATAACAACTGTGATTATCTAAGGTCTTGTCAGATGAAGAAAATGAGGCTAAGCGGGAAAGGAGGCATTAAAGCAAGTTAATTTCAGTTGCGGAAGATAGGATCCTCCAAGCCTAGGAAACAAAATATATTTAGAGTAGAGGCCTATATGTATTGTGCAAAAATGCACCTCAAAAAAAAAATCTCATAAACTTAAGAAAATCAGTACCAACTGCCCCATTTTGGATTTACCCCCAAACCTTTCTCTTTGTCCTGTGTTTTCAATTTGGAGATCATGTGTTTTTACCAAGACGTTCAACCCCTCTATGCTTCCCAGAGAAAAAGAACCAGTAGAATTCCTGGTACATTTCTGTTATAGTAACTGGAGAACTGTGAAGACCGAGAAGGGGGATGATCTGTCCTCTATCAGCTAGTGAATAGAAAATCCAAAGGTGTACGTCATCCAAAGTCCGCGGTCTAATATCAGGAAGCTGATATTTTAAGTCCCAGGTCTAATTCCAAAGACAGCAACCAGGAAGTCTGAGCCCAGAATGCAGGCAGACATTCTAGCTGCAGTTCAAGAGGTTCTCTGCCCTCTCTTACATTTTTGTTCTTTTCTATCCCCTAGTGAGGTAGCTACTGCTCATCCACACTGGTGAGGGTATTTATGCTCTTCTGTAGTGTTCCTTTCAAGTCTCTTCTATAAATAAACTCACACACGTGCCTAGTGATATATTCATAAGCATTGTTTTGTCAGAAATTTGGGAACCTAATACTCCAGGCAAGTTAACCCAAACTAACCTTCACATTATTGAAATGCAAAGTGGGTATAGGTTCATCAACATTTACCCAAAGGTTTTGGTTTAAGAGAGTTTTACACTGTTGGTGGTTTGGAATTTATTTTTTAAAAAATTAATAAAGAAGAAGCAATGGGAAACGAACTTGAACCCATAGACATTTCCAGAAGTTTCCTCCATTTAGTGGCTTACATCTCATGCAGAAATGCAGTGACCATCCTCTCTACCTCGAAGAGTTTGTCTCAATCCTTGCTCAACGGGACCTGGGTCTGGCATGTGGAAGCTTCTCTCTGTTGACTCCTTGCTCCATAGTTCTATTTTTGATGCTACATTTCACTCTTTAGAACCAATGTGATTTGACATTCTATGAACTCACATCTCTGCAGCACAAACAAGATAAAATGTATTCCTCAGCCAAATCTTTGAATAACATTGAAGCATAAGGAAAGTGGGTCATAGCCTTACATGTCTGGAACACAATGATAAAGGCCCTCTATTTGGTTGTGTGTTTCCAATTAGTTGGCCACAGCTTGGGACTGTGTGACACAGATGAGAAAGCACTCCAGGTATCTGCATGAATGTGTGACTAAAGCCAACCAAGTCAGGGAAGATTTGCAAAATAAGATACACATTTCTGAGAAAACCACAATATTATCAGGCTGCAGTATGGTTTGGAATTTTTAAAGCTTTGCCAGTTAATCTAAAAATTCACAGCACTTCAGATGTTGGATTGTTATATTAAGGATACTTAAGCTGGAGAGGAAAAGGATTTATAATTTATAGTAAAAAGAAGGACAGATTACTTCAAATCTACTACTTAGTATCTGGAACCAAGGTCCAAGGCAGCCAATGATATGGAAGCTTCTAGACTGAAATGTTCTAGACATGGTCTACTGTATTTTAATCTAGAATAGATTGTGAGTGCTGAATGGAGGAACAGCACAAAAGGATGATCTTCATTGCAGGACAGAGCTTCTGCTCTGTTGTCATACCACTGGCCCTAGATTTCCAAATCTATCAGTAGAATTCAAGCCTGGAGTCAAGCACCCGCCTCTTTTTTGTAAAAATTTATTAAGAGTACCACACTCCAGAGTGATAATCTTTCTCCTACACATGTATTTATTCAAGGGATTGCCAAGGCTTTAACCTCCACATATACCTAGTAGATCATTTGGTATGCACAGGGTTTTCCACCACCTCGTTATATTTATTTCTGTTGAACACATCTTAGAGTTTATCCTCATTAGCAGGTGTCTCCATGACTCTCCTTTGAAACAGACTTGATTTTAATCTTATGGTTGGTTAACCTATTAAAACAAAAATGATACCTGTAGTTTGCCTTAAACCCAACCTTGTCTTTTACTGCCAACTTCCTTGGAAAAAGACTATTCCAAGCATGTAGATGCAAGGCAAAATGTTATTTATTACCCTTCACAAATGTTTAAGTGTTCTATCTCTAGTTCTTCTGCTTCTATCTTAGAGTACATCAGAACTTGAGTGTAGTGTCCCTATTTCTTTAGGCCTGAGAAACTTTTGACTTTTTTTTTTACTTTGCTGAGACTTAAAAGAACACATTTGTAATACAGAAACCATGTGCATTCCTGCTTTTCCAGATGCACACTCTATTTTTTTTTTATGGGATTTAGTTATTCTAGGTTAGAGTGACTATACCTGAATGTTTCCAAAGCAAAACTTCTTTTGTTGTTTAAATGATCTGTTTATTTTATAGTCCCTTGAGTTTGAGCATGGTGTGTAGTTAATGAAAGAATTAAATAATTGATTAAACCCATTTTCCATTAACATTGTAACAGCACTTCCATTAATATGAAAATATGAATGTGTTTCCGACAAGTTTCCATTGACATTATAATGACTGTATTAAAATTTCAAATATAATGGAATTCTAATTGTCTTAGAGAAACAATTAAAAAGGGCTATATATAAAGGCTCTGAAGAACTATGGAGGGTGCTCATAAAGTACACAAAAGGAATTTTTAGAAATGCTAATATATAAAAACCAACAATGTTCATTAAATTTGATTGTGATTATAAAGTAATAATCACTTAAGTAGAATCTTTTGTTTTAAACATTGTACTGAACAAAATGTGATTTAGACAAAGAAATGCAATCAAATTGAGGATTCTTTAAAGCCTCCTGTGACCTTTTTACGTGCATATGCAGGATGTATTTCACTCCTCTCCTGTTCCTCACTGTATAAGCTTTGGCACCATCTGTCTGTTACCCTCTCCTCAGGATGACAAGTGTGTATCATGTCCATAGACCCCCTTGACATACATTTCCACCAACCAGGAGTACCACCAAAAGGTCAGAGGAAGGGAAGAGAGGGTGATAGTATTTATTTCTCAATTTCCTTGAAGGATGCTTATAGGCTATCTGTGACCTTTGATTGGAAGTTAGTTTTGTAACATGGCCCTCAACATGGTCTCTTAGCCTCGAGGGCCTCAGAGCCACACTCTCACCTTTCTCATTCCTTTTGGAGGTGCTATCTACCCCCTTTGTACAATAAATACTATCTGCTCCTCTTTCCCCATTTGGAAACAGTGATGCTTTAACTTCCCAGGGTTATTGGCTAGTTTGAATCTAGTTGCTTGCAAGGACCCTGACTGTAAATCTTTATGCAGTGTTTTGTTTGTTGTATGATTTTCATCAACTCATAGGGTTACCTCAGTACTGTGACTAAGTTTTAGACACATTCTTTTATTTTTATGAAGTTTAGTTTGAGACAATGATTTGCACTTTGTTATGAATATTAAGTAAACTAAGTGGGGAAAGCATTTAGCAAATATGGTAGATGATAAAATATTATTTTCATCTTTCTTACACTTTATGAATTGCTTAGCACTCCATCTTTAAAAGGAGAGGATATTTGAGGAAGTTGGCGGACAGATGAAGCTTTAGCAAATACAGCAGTATGGCTTCAGAGACTGGAAACATTTAAGTTCTAGATAAATGCTACTTGAAAAAGATGCTGAGTATGAAAATATCTCCTCTCAGCAGTCATTATTTGCCTGTAGTTATTTATCTAATAATGGGAACCCATGAATATTTCCCCTTCGATGTTAAGATCTTCATGTAATTAACGGTTCACTTGATAGTGTCATTGTTCTGGTCATGTTAATGCATCCATTTCCAGGGGTCAGGGGAGAGGAGGCAGTTTGACAGGAGACTTCATGATATTTGCTTTTACAGTTTTTCTGACTCTTTTTCCTGCAGTTTACTCTGAGCCATAGATACAAAAGCTGTAATGTACTTGTGCCCATTTGGGGCTAGGCTCCCAACAATTCATTTATCTCTGCATTGAGTTCAATGTTGTTTTCTGTGATGATCCTCTTTTTCTGTAAAGAGAGGCTTCTTTGATGAAGGATGGTAGCTACACATATCTGTGAGTATGAGGATAAAATTTAGGATGCCACTAAGAAACTATGTTGGTCTAGCAAACAGGTGGTGGTAGATTCTTTTCTAAGGTCCATGAAGCTGGTTAGGTTTCTAGTAACTCATGTCTGGTTACACAACTATTGATTACCAAAATGTGAATGCCACTTATTACAACTTTGTGGATACCTTGGCATGCTGGTTGTTGACATGGTTCATAGGTATTGCAGATAGGAAGAACTATTTAATTGCTTTGCTCTCTTGGCAGCTTGCACAGTGGAACAAAATTGACAAAATGAACACTAGCTTAAAATCCTCAGATGTGAGTACACAATGGGGGTGGTTTTTAAGTGTCAACTTATATATATATATTGCAAGTACACACACACACACACACACACACACACACACACACACACACACGTATATACCAAGATGGCTCAGCGGTTAAGAGCACTGGCTGCTCTTCCAAAGGTTGGTAAGTTCAAATCCCAGCAACCACAACCACATGGTGGCTCACAACCATCTGTAATGAGATCTGATGCTCCCTTCTGGGATGTCTGAAGACAGCTACAGTGTACTTACATATAATAAATAAATAAATCTTTAAAAAAAGAATCCAGAAAAAAAGAAGCAAGAGGAATTATATATATCTCAAGTTTCAAAGGCTGATAAATCTTTTCAACAATCCAAAATCCATTCTCCTGTATTGAAATAATAAATTCTAAAAGTGTTTTTAAAAATGTCAACTTGCCACAGCTTAAAATCACCTGAGGGAGACAACAATTGAGGAATTGTCGTGATTGCCCTAATTGATGTGGGAAAACCAACCCCAAATGTGGTTGGCACCTTCTAGTATCAGCCTGAAGGAAAAAGGGAAGATTATTCACCTTTTATTTCCTTGGCCTTCCCTCCCCCTGTGGAGTTAATTTACCTCTTTGTTGTTGCTGCTGAGTCCTTTGCTGATAATAGAACATACTTTTCTGGTCTTTCAACATGAATGGAAGACCAGTGTATTTTTAAGAAGCCTCTAGGCTTTCCATGCCAGATTGTGATTGCTGAGATATCCAACCACATGAACTGGGCAACTACTAGGTTCCCTGCCTGTCAGGTGTAAGATCACTGTTGTTAGACTATTTTGACCATATTTTATAAGCCAATTTAATAAATTATTTTTAATATGCATGTATATTCATTTTGTCAATTTTGTTCCTCTAGAAATCTCTAACACCCCTCGATTGCATGAATTTTATTTGCTCCCAACATATCTCAATGTGGTACTACACTGCTATTTGGTGTCCATACTCATTTTAATTTATTTATTTCTTCTTGCAAAAAGTATATGTTAAACTTTATACAGACCTTGCCCAAGTAGCACCTAATCAGTAGATATTTATTCATCACTTTCTTTATGCTGAGGATACAGTTAAAGAAGACGCATTAAACTCTTTCTCCCATGAACATTTAATTCTGATAAGTGAGACACACAACAAAACAAATATGTATTATAATCTCAGGAACTGATCGTGACTTGAAGACAAGGTAGAGGAGAGACAGGGGGACTGTGGAAGGAGTGGCACTTTAGATGCCATTTGAACAAAATTGGAATGAAATGATGGAGTAAGATCCAGAGGAGAACTTTGTAAGAAGATGGGACATCTTGGAGCAGGTCCCAGGCATAAGATCAAGAAGAATGTCAGTGTAATGGTCAGATGAAGCACATGGTAAGACCAATGTCTGAGAACTTGGGTCATATGTGTAAGTTTGTGAGCCATGGTAAGTGCTTCAGATTTTACTTAAGTTTAAAAGGGAGAGCCACTAAGTTTTCAATAAGGAAAGTAATAAATCTTCACTTATGTGTTTAAAACTCCCCTTTGCCTACTTGTTATAGAACAGACTAATGGAATAGTAGAGGGAAAGACAAGGTTAAAGACAAGGAAGATGATAAATGAAGCAGAAGAATGATAGAAAGGGCTTCAGACAGGAAGGATATGGGAAGCTACCATAATGCTCACCAAGAATGCAATACTGGAAGAAGACCAGCGAGTACACATTGCCATGGTCCCGGGGGCTCATGGGAGCTAAGGGACAAGTTTCTAACTGGGGTCACGAGACACATCTGTAGGAAGGCCAAAAGAAAGATGCTTTTAGATTTATTATAGAATATGAGAAAAGGTGAGGACCCATGATGACTCCTGGGTTTGGGGGCTGAATAAGTGGTTGGTGCCAAGGATGGAAGAACAATCAAGAATCCTATCTCAGAAATGGTTCAGATGTTCATTTAATATTCATTAAGGATATCTAATGAACAATTCAATCTATGTCTAAACCTCATGGAAAACATAGGACAGGAGATTAAATTGGGAAATATCAGACAATAATTGGAATTCAGAGGCCAAAGACTGAATATAAAGCAGGAGATAGGGAACATTCTGAATCTAATACCCCCATTTTCTTTCTCTCCTACTCTCTGAGATTCTGTTGAGAGGTAATATTTTTATTTCACTGTATCATTAGCATATGACACAATGTTGGTTAAAAAATATAGCCCAGTGATCATCAACTCTGTTTTACAAATAGACAAACAGCCATTTGAACTCCATCCACAATCAAATGTATGAAAGTTCTTAACTTTTTCAAACTTGTTTTCTCATTCTTAAAGAAAATGTGTAGTACTAGTTAATGGAATGTAATAATGACTGTTACATAAAAGCAGTTAATAAATGCTGTTACTATTAAGGTAATAGTACTAGTAGTATAAAAACCTACTCTTTCCTCTTTTGGTCATCTTTGAGGGTGAATTATTTTGGAAGATAAACAATTGACTCTGGGGTATTTAGTAACATCTTACCTGAAATGGAAAGAAATTCTAGTTCCAGAACTAAAATTATCCTGAGTTACATTTATTTATATAGATTTTTTCTTCTTTTAATTTTATATGTTTTGTTTGTATGTGGTTGGTTGGGGTGTGTGTGTGTGTATGTGTGTGTGTGTGTGTGTGTGTGTGTGTGTGTGTGTGTGTGTATGTGTGTAATGATACAGTCTGGCATCAACAGTCTTTTTGGATTGATCACTCTATACTGTCTGGGTCTCTCACTAAACCTGGAACTTGCTGATTCTAGGAAGTCAGTTTGTCTCGGGTATCTCCAGTACCTGTTCCTGAGTGCTGTGATTGTAGATACTCTTTCATGCTAAAAGTATTTATATGAATGCTTGGAATCCAGACTCCTGTCTTCATGCTTTTACAGCAAGTGCTTTATCCACTCAACTATCTCCCGAGTGTGAGTTTGTTAATGTTAAAAATCTTGTTTTAATAAAAAAATTGTCTTGGTAATACATTAGGTCAAAATATAAGTGGTTTTGAAATTATGACCCATGCCCTTGAAGAATTTTTCCCTTTATTTCAAATCTACGTGGAATATTGAACACAATTGTAATTTGACAACGCATCTGTGATTCAAAATATGTTCACATAAAGTAGAACACTTGTCGAGAAGAATCTGATTTAAAATGGGATATTATTTGTAGAATATCACACAGTACATATTATATAGATTACTCTGTATCTCTAATAACTAATCAAATGTTCATGGGTTTAGACATAGGAATTACTAAGGTAACGGTGGTATTAATAGTTCTTTTATAAAAGGTTTATTCATCTATCCATCCATTCAATTATAGTCATTTGTTAAAAATATCAAGACAAATACAGGGAGTTCACTGTCATTCATATATACAGGCATGTACAAGCACACGTTCTCTCTCTCTCTCTCTCTCACACACACACACACACACACACACACACACACATCTACTGAAGTACTGAAGAACTGTGGATGTTAGGATAAAAATCTCTTCAGTGAGCTGTGGGATCATGTATTAACCAGTTAAAAATTAGGTCACAGCCAGGAATATAATTGGGTTCATTCTATCTAGCTTCAAATCTCTCTCGAATTGGTTCTGGCCAAGAGAGAACCATCAGTCTCATCAGTGTGAGAGCACTGACACTTGTTGACCAAGAGAGGAGAGGTGCTTGTCAATGACTGCAAATGAAGAAAACACTTACTTCTTGGCATTGTCTGTAATGGCAACAGTGAGTACCTGGAGCACTGTGGGAAACGTTAAAATATTTAGTCTTTGCCAAGCTGCAGTTGAGATATTTGTGTACTTAGCTTGATGGAGAAATGAATTATATATATAAGCTTCTCCCTATCACTTGCTGTATAAGTGTTGACAAATATCCCATCATTATCTAGTAAGAACATACCACAGGGACTGCTGCAGTGTTGTGCAGACAAGTTACTTCCCTGGTTTTCCTTCCACAAGCTGTTTTTTCTTCATAGAGACTACATATTTATTTATTAAAACACAGCCACTCGATAGAGAACTTTTCCTCTCTCTTAAAGTGTCAATAACACTCAAGTTGAATGTATTTTTGCCAACTCTATTGTTATCCTATTATTTTGTCTTTTTGAAGAAGAAGAATAAACTTCTTGAACAAGTCAATGCAATAATCAATTATTTCACTGAAAATTCAATTATGATAAAAAGAAAATATATTGGATTATATAAATTGAAAGTAAAAGAAAATCAGAATTTTATACCAGTTGTATGTATTTTTCCAAGAATTATTTTAGAGTTATTTGTATGCTTTTTCTTGGTCTGGGCATTTTTCTAGTCAGACAGTTTTGTTAGTAACTTAATTCTTTACAAATAAAATCACATCAAATCTATCCTTCTGTTTATTAACTGTAAGAATATAGGATTAGCCTTGATTCATCTTGGAATATCACTTTGATATTTTAGCAATTTGACACAGTGTGGAAGCTTAAAGACTTTTCTCTCTTGTTTGAAGTAAACTCTAGTTATAATGACATTAGCATCAGCCCACTCACTGGATGTCCAGTTTGCTAGCATCCCTATCATTGGACCAGGTAGATAATCTGAGGGCTGAAAAACTGAAATAAGCCAGTGTCACATAGAACTTTGTTTGTATAGTTAAACTGGAGGTAACCAGATAGCACAATAGCCTTTCAGACAGAGCTACATAATTACTGTTGAGACTGTATTTATAGGCTGTTGTGTGTTTGAAGACTTTTTATCAACTAAGCCCTCACTATTGCTAATGACACAGACACTGGTGTGTGTGCATTGTTACTAATACACACATACACACAAAAGGATAACCAGGAAGTTCAAAAACGTTCTACCCCTTTCTACTGCCTTCTCTCAGATGTGCTTACAATCTATCTTCAGTAAGCTGGAGGCCTGGGGAAGGACTGGGAATCATTTTTGAGAAATATTGCATTCTATAACGTCTCATTCCAAAAGGACAGAAACCTCAGCCAATTTATTCTCCAAGTTAATGCTGCCTCCAGGTCTGATGCAAGCCATGCTCCCTAATGGATCTCCTGTTAAGACCTTTCTCCTTCCATTTGCACTTTGAGCCTATCATCTTTGTCTTCACTTCTTGTGATTTATTTTTTCCACCTCTTCCTTCTTTTTCTCTCACTGCTGTAAAATTTGTCACTTTGCTGAACACTCATTCTGTTTTAAACACAAAAGAACAGTTTAGGGATAAGTGCCTGACCATTCTCACACATATCATAGTTCCCTTGTTTTCACACTTAATACTTTTTTTGAATTTCACTCCTAATAGAGGATTCCTCCTGAAGCTATCCCAGAATGATCATGCTAGTGGCAGGATCTTCTGATAAGACACTAACTATTGTTCAGTATTTCTGCTTGCAGTGGAAACATTGCTCTGTCTCAACAAATCCTTTTTTTAAAAAAAATCTTTTATTTTAAAGATTTTATTTCATTTTTAAGTACTTGTATATGGGGTGGGCTGTGTGTATGCATGCAAATGCAGGTGTCTGAGAAGGCCAGAAGAGAGAGTCAGATTCCCCAGAGCTAGAATTAACAGACAGTAGTAAGCTGCCTGATGTGGGTGCTAGGAACTGACCTCAAGTCCTCTTCAAGAGAAATATACACATTTTAAACAATGGGCCATTGTTTCCACAAGTCCACTATAGGGATATAGAAAACATCATCCAATTCTCCTCCTTTGCAACCATTTTACATAAAGGAAGACAATAAAATACAGAAATACATGTTTTGGGACATATGTAAGATACATTTTTGCTTGATGGTATTCATTAGTCTGACTTTTAGATCTCATCTTATTCTCTACAACTTGGTACAACCTTGTCTTAGGCTCTTCATCAGTCCTTCATATATGGGGGCTGTGTTTTAACTATAGAACTCAATTGTTTTGAACTGAGTGTTTGTATACAATAACTGGTGCTCATTTGCAAAATGCTTGTTTGAATTATGACTGAACTATAGCAGAAACCTTTCCTCTCTTCGAATAAAACAGAATTGTGTCCTCTAGTCAATGTTGTTTTGAAGCCACTCCCTTCAGGAAGTCTTCCCTGATACTCCCTTCCAACTCTATCTCCTCTGAACAGTCCACACTCCTCTGTATGTCTAGTAAGCCAGGATAATGTTTTGTTTAAATGTTAACCCTGAGAGTTGAAGTCCTGGTGAAATATACTGCCATTGAGGGTGTTACCTTCAGTGGCATTTTTCAATGGGCACATCGTATCCCATACTCTATTTCTTATTCAACAGAGAAGCAATTGAATGTGTGAGCTAGTCTTACATAAACACAAAAATAAGTAAATGCCTACATATGTCGTTTGAGGATCACCTGATATTTCCTTACTAATCCTTGGTTAAAATCTTAAGGATAACTAAAATACTAATAACATAAAGAAATGAAAGTACTACAGTTTAACATTATAGACATTGAAGTCTTAGGATGACAATCCTAAAGGGACCTTGCAGTATCATCTAACTTCTTTTTACATCATGATAGATAACTTTGGTTGTTCACCTGATACACTGGGGGAAAGGAGTCACAGTTAAAGAGTTGTTTCAATTGTGTTGGCCTGCTGCCTGGTGAACTGAGCATATTTTGATTGCTAGTTTATATAAAAGATTCCAGCCCACTGTGAGAAGTAACTTTCTAGGCAGTTGGACCTGAGCTTTATAAGAAAGGTAGCTGAAGTCTGGAGAGCTGGCTAATTGATTAAGAGTACTCATTCATTACTTTCGCAGAGGACCTGGATTCAACTGTGGCTCACAACCATCTGCAACTACAGTCACAGGGGATCCACACCTCCTTCTGTCCTCCATGGGAACCAGGAAGTCACATGGTACACATAGATACATATAGGCAAAACATTCATATGAAAGTGCTTCAAGCTCTCCTGCCTTGAGTTCTTGTCTCGAATTCTGAATTCGCTTTGTAATAGACTCTAGCCCATAATCCCTTTCTCCCTGAGTTGTGTTTGGTCATAGCGTTTATCACAGAAACAGGAAAAAACTTAAACACAATATATTTGCTTGTTTTACCCTTGGAGAAATCTTCTTAGGAAGTCAAATGAATGTAGACTATATATTGAATTAAACTTTTTCTATATAAATATTTATAGATATTAAGTTAAATCTTGCTTACTATTGGTATTTTATTTAAGCAAACTGACTTGATGTCACATTAGTGTATATGAATTACAGTTTGCTTACTTGATAAGAATAGGAATTTATTCTACTTAAATGAGGCTGAAGGAAATATAATTACAGCATATTAGGGACTCATAGAATCAATGGGAAGCAGAGAACTAGACTTGTGAATAAGAAGGAAGCAGAGCTTTAGCACTAGAGAGAAGAGGTCATAAAAATGTCTGCTAAGAACACAAGGGAATATCAAAGATTCCATTACTTATTCTCTGCTAAAAATGGACTGAGTCCATAGAGGGCACATCTGATGATCTTAGACAGGAACATGGGCTTTGGCCAGAGACAATGGGACTTTTCCTATAGCCTTAAATGACTACACCCAGCTAAAAAGAATTTAGATGCATGAAATAATTTGATTTAGAAGAAGAAACAAATACTTAGGAGTTAAAATTTATTAATTCCCTATAACAAAAAAATCCCTTCATTCCTAAGAATGGAAGTGAACAAGGCTTGTAACTGAGATTCATGGCATGTATCAGGAATGCTGGCTGTATTTTACCACCAGACACATCAAATAAACACATAATATAATTACTATAGCTCCCATTTTACCAATCAGAGGATGAAAATAAAAGATGTCAGTTGTGTATGTTTGCATACTTAAATGCCTATGAAAACTTGGGAAGCCCCAAGGCCTGGCACTATTACTGAGGATATGGAACACTCACAAAATGGGACCTGTCATGACTGCCCTCTGAAAGACTCAACAAGCAGCTGAAAAAGTCAAATGCAGATATTTGTGCCCAGTCAATGGAAAGAAGCTGCTGACCCCTGTAGTTGAATTAGGGAAAAGCTGGGAGAAACTGAGGAGGAGGGCGACCCTGTAGGAGGACCAATTAAGGTCTCAATTTTGAGGTCTCAATTAAGTTGGACCCTCAAGATCTCTCAAACACTGGACCACCAACTAGATAGTATACACCAGTTGATATGAGGCCCCCAACACATATACAACAGAGGACTGCTGGGTCTGGGTTTAGTCAGAGAAGATGCACCTAACCCTCAAGAGATTGGAGGCCCCAGGGAATTTAGAGGTCTGGAGGGGTCATCATCATGGAGATGGGGTGGGGGTGGGGAGGAGGTATGGGATGTGGAACAGTCGGGGGGATGGACCGGGAGGGGAATAAAATCTGGAGTGTAAATGAAAAGATAGATAGATAGATAGATAGATAGATAGATAGATAGATAGATAGATAGATAGATA